>JAWZYV010019554.1:0-24288 GCA_038373885.1 Cheiracanthium punctorium
ATTTTTTTTAATTTTCAGATATTACAGTTTTCTGAAGAACTTTTATGGGTTTGCCCTTTCCCTTTTTAGGGGAAGGTGGAGGGGGGGGGCGCAAAATCTTCAGTTGTCCCCGGGCGCTGGTAACCCTAGCTACGCCTCTGTCCTGTAGATACACTATCCATTCGATTGCGACCAAAAGAGGGAGGTGCACAACTAGATGCTAGAACAATCTTAAATATAAAGTTTCAACATTCTACGACTATAGTTTTTGAGATATGCGAGTTACATACGTACGTACGTACAGACGTCATCGAAAAACTGGCGACAATAGACTCGCCGCTGGTCAAAATGAGTTAAGACGCATTGATAGGATCGTGCATGCTGGCTTATGATGAGATGCATCGAAAAAAATTCTTAAAAGTAAATTTAGAGGTAGTCAAAATCGGTTTATTCGTCGAAATTTGGCCCCCGAAATTTTTCTTGATCACATTACTTCTTTATACTCCGTACAAGGTACTAAAAAGGAACTGAATTATAACTGAACTAGAGCCTGGAAAAATATTTAGAATGTCTCTTTACAAGTTGCACTGAGAACTGATACAAAATATGAGCCTATAGAAGTTAGGAAACACCCCAGAAATTTTTCTAAAGATAAGGAATTTCGCAATATTTCCCTGAACAGGACCCTTCTGCCAATTTTTGTAAGCAATCTTTCGTGATTGTGAATTTTTTCTGAAAGTTGCATGAGACATCCATCTTAACTGTTAGTATGCTACAGTACAGTTAGGCTGATCCTTGATCCTGTAACAATTCCGGATAACCACTTCAAGATAAAACCT
Organism: Cheiracanthium punctorium; assembly: GCA_038373885.1. NCBI lineage: Eukaryota > Metazoa > Arthropoda > Arachnida > Araneae > Cheiracanthiidae > Cheiracanthium > Cheiracanthium punctorium. Next base: position 819 of record JAWZYV010019554.1, read on the forward strand.
TTACAACCATTACTCCAAAAGGATTGAAAAGTTAACCCTTTAACGCGCAGTGTTCCCGCTCTGGGAACACCCAACTCTGACGTTTCGACTGTTGCCGGTCGCGAAGAATCGATTTGATTTCTATAAAAATAGTTTCGGGGGACATACCTCCACGAGAATCCTTCACTTTTTAGCACGTCATTTCCCGTAAAAAAATAGTCACGATTATTTTTAACAGCACTGACATCTGCTGAAAAATGGAAGAATGCGAGAGCAGCTGGATAGATTGCCCAATGCTGAAAAAAGGGCCAGCTGCGTCAAAAAAAAGGGTCTCTAGATCTGTGGCACGGGATGAACGTTTCGATCGTCCGCCATCTTGTTGGTAGTTAAGTCGAGCGATGGCAACGACTGCCCTTTCTTCCTGTACCAAAAATACACACCATTACATGCACCATTTTGAATAAGGTACATGGCACTGTACATAGGAACAGCAACCAGACATACCGAAATCATAAAAACTTATTTTCCCCACACATAATTACTATTAACAGAAAGTTGCGACACCCTGTAAAAGAAATTTAAAAGTTATTTCCATCTTTTGACTGAAGTTTAAAGTGTTATAAACGTTTATATATTTACTAGCTGATTGCCCCGTTCTTCACACGGGAATGAATGGATTATTTTTATATATTACGTTTTTTTCTAATTACTATTTATCATAATAAATAGATATACCAAATTGATATCGCATAAATATTATCTGTGTTCAATAATTATACATAAAAAATTTCATGGCGATCGTTTGAATGGGGAAGAAGATAATTCGGCGCAGCGCCATCCACTGTCGAAGTTTTTGCAAAATGGATAACATCAAAATATTCTCATGTTCAAATATCTATGCGCAGGAATTTTCATAGCAAACAGTTTAACGGTCAAGATACGCTGCAGAGCGTAATTAAAGTAATAATGCGCAACAGCGCCATCAAAGGGCGAGTTAAGTAAAATAGATAACGCGAAAATATTCTCCGTGTTCAAGTAGTATCTAGTAGTGTCCATCTAGTAGTGTGTAACAGCTAAATGAATAGTTAGAATATATTCTCCGTGCTCAAATGTGTAAGCATAAAAATTTTTATGGCGATTGATCGAACGGTATAGAAGTTGATGCGCTGCAGCGCCATCTTGCGGCAAGTTATAGCAAAACGGATAGCTTAAAAATATTCCCCATGTTCATACATCCATGTGTATCAATTGTCGTTAAAATCGATTGACCGGTATTTTCACAGCAAGCGCTTGAGCGAAATAGAATTCGGCGTTCTGCAGCACCATCTAGCGGCAAGTTACAACAAAATGAATAATGTAAAAATATTCTACGTCCTCAAATATCCATGTGTACCAATTTTCATCAAAATTAGTTGAACGGTACTTGCATAGGAAGCGGTCGAACGAATTTAGAATTCGGCGTTCTGCAGCACCATCTAGCGTCAAGTTACAGCAAAATGCATAAAGTAAAACTATTCTACTTCTTCAAATATCCGTGTGTACCAATTTATCAACATCGGTCGAACGGAATTGAAATCGATGTACTGCAGCGCCGTCTAGCGGCAAGTCATGGCAAAATGAATAGTGTAAAAACATTCTCCGTGTTCAAATATCCATACGTTCCAATTTTCATAAAAATCGGTTGAACGGAATTTTCATAACACGCAGTCGAACGGAATAGAAATCGACGTTCTGCAGCGATATCTAGCGTTACAGGAAAATGGATAAAGTAAAAATATTCTACGTCTTCAAATACCTGTGTGTACCAATTTTCATCAACATTAGTTAAACGGTACTTGCATAGCAAGCGGTCGAACGGAATAGAATTCGACGTTTTGCAGCGCCACCTAGCGGCAAGCTAGAGGAAAATGGATAGCATAAAAAACCTTTCTTCGTGTTCAAATATCCATAAATAGCAATTTTCATCAAAATTAGTTGAATGGTTATTTTCATAGCAAGCGGTCTAACGGAATAGAATTCGACGCTCTGCAGCGCCACCCGGTGGCAAGTTATATCAAAAATGGATTGTGTAAAAATATTCTCCGTGTTCAAATATCCATACGTACCAATTTTCGTCAAGATAAGTTAAACGGTATTTTCATAGCAAGCAGTTGAATAGAATTCGACGTTCTGCAGCGACATCCTAGCGGCGAGCTAGAGTAAAATGGATAGCATAAAAACCTTCTCCGTGACAAAAGACTTAAGTGTACCAAATTTCATGGTGATCGGTCAAACGGTTTTGGAGTTTTTCAACGTCATACACACCCACATACATACATACCCACAAACATTCATTTATATATATATATATATATTTTATTGAACTTGAAATGGAGGAATGTCTTTATATTGCCACAAATCGTCAAGTATCGGAATTCTTTTGAGCGCTCCTGTAGTAGAACTGTAAATGCTACAGGTACTATTTTCGACGGACAGCATTGTTATGGAATCCTTAATTTTGGTTTGTTTTAAATTGAGAATATCCCTAAGAATGATTAGGGAAGATGATAAGAATCAAAGATTCAATGATTCTTCAATGATTAGGGGAATATCAAAGAATGATTACCCTAATGTATTGGAATTCTTTTGAAATGTTCTTGTAAAAAAAACCGTAAATGCTACATGCACCATTTTCAATAGGGTAAATGGTACAATACATGAAAATAACCTTCATAAATTTCGCTGAAATCGAAGCATTTAGAAGGAACTTAGAACACAGACGGACAGACATACAAAACGAAATCATAAACACTTTACAACTTTGTTGTGAAGCGTTAAAATCAATTTCCCTTGATTACAAATGTCGCTTAGGTTAGGTTTAAACAGCGGTTTCCCTTAAACAAATGTGTCCGCTGTATAGAATTGCTCATTAAATGGAGGTTTTGTTTATTAGCCATAATTGCATAAAATATAAGTGTACTTTATACAGAGGTTTACGTAATGAGAATTAGCGTTAAAATTGTGTGTTATATCAACGTTTCACAACGTCTGTGAACTTATCACAAGTAGATGTTTTCGTTAAAAGAACATACCTTATTAGTAGAAACGCATGCTATATACAGTTCCGTTCGTTATACAGAGGTGCAATTGACATAAAGGTGTTCGTTAAATAAAGTCTTTTCTTAAAAGAGAACCATCCATTAGACGCACGTAGAGACGATAATGAAACGGGAAAACTGAGAAAGTGTTTTAAAAGAAGTGCGTAAGACATGATTTCCATTACCATAAAATGTTTTACAATTAGTAGGGAACTACACTCTCAAAAATTCCCGAAAGGGGAAATTATGGAAAAATCGAACAAATGACAACCAAAAAAACGACCAGAAATTCCCTTAGCAAATCTGGCAGAGATGAAAAATCCCCTTGAGCCTTTCTGGATAGAAGCTGCGAAATTCCAAATACGTCTATGCTGGACAATATCTTGTCCTGCCAATCCTCTTTTGAATACACTTGTAAATCGAGATTATGATTATGAAATGTAAGTCAAAACCTCCTATTAACGCACCGAAGTTCAATCCAGGGTTGCCAGATGTGGCTAATTTTAGCCATTTTGGCTAATTTCAGAAGCTGCTGGCTAAAAAGAAAAATTTTTGTTTAGCCACCCGTTTTTTGGCTAATTATGGCTAAATTCTGAGGCTGCTGGCTAAAAAGAAAAACAAAATTTTAGCCACTCGTCTTTTAGCCAATTATGTCTTAATTCTGTAATTGTTGGCAAATACGAAAACAAACAAACAATATATATATGTATAGCTACTTGCTTCTTGTCTAGTCTGCGGGGGACGTCACAATTTGTAGCAGTGTGCGTCTATCACCCGGCATTTTGTCCTCTTTCCGAACAAATGGGGTGGCTATGTTTTGGTTTTAGTTCGAATTTCGACGGGTTTTTTGTTTGTTCGATTTTGATTCTTAACGAAAGAGGGTTTTACGGAGTAGCCGAGCTGACTAGGGCACATTTATTTGTAGTGCGGTTTTTTTTTTCTAATGGCCGGCCTCTGTCTTGAAGACTTTGGCCACAACAGGCCGGAATTGTTGGTCACTTTATTATGGGGACACCTAGTACGTGGACCAACGTCGCCCCCTATGAAGGGACGGACACAATGACAGCCACGCCCAGTCGGGAATCGAACCCAGACCGCCGGGAGTTGAACCCGAAACCGGAGTACGGTGCTTTACTCACCATACAACTCGGTCGGCCCTTGTTGTGCGGTTGTACTAAGCATTGAATATGTTGCCGTGTTTACGGTAAGCTTGAGTAATTATTAAGTTACAGTTATTAAGCGCTAGCCTATAATTAGTAGAAAATATAATAAAGAATGGGAGATTGAGCATCCATGGCTAATGCTGAAAGACAGTGCGTGTTTTTGCAAGTTGTGTCTTTGCTCAATATCCCAGCTTAAAAAGCATAATTTAGTGACTCCCGAAAAATTAGCCAAACATAAGAATGAAGAGAAAGATTTAAAAGCCTCTAAATTAATTGCACTGCTCACTGTTTATAAAAAAAAAATCAGCTGTAAATAAATCATTGAAAGAATTTGATATAAAATTTAGTGTAGCTATTGAGTGCCACTGCAGTATTAAATCCGTTGATCACCTAGGTGAAATAGTGAAAAAGTATTCAAAAGGTAGTGCACTAGAGGATCTGAAACTCCAAACAAAGTGTGCATGCCTCATTAAGAATTTCATAAGCCTATCGTTATTCGAAGAGATGATTCAAGAGTTAAGAAAGGCTAAGTTTTCTTTATATATTGATGAATCTACCGACATTTTTTTCCGCAACAAAGCATTTATGCCTGTGTGTAAGATTTTTTTCCTCAAATAGTAATCGCTTGCGCCCTCTCAAACGTTAGAAAGTGTTTCCTAACCAATGCATTCAATTCGATTTATTATTCCGCAAAATTTCTAAGTACTAACTCTTTATATTTGCGATCTACTAATCTTCAAACTATTATTATTGTTATTAATTTAATCACAAAAATACGCTTGTGAATCAGATCTTATATTCTAGACTTTTTAAAGGTTTTCTCGAAAATCCAAAAGATGGCGCTGCAATCAAAGTGGCTATTTTTGGCTAATTTTAAGAAGCCATTTGGCTATTTTCAAGAATTTTGATCTGGCAACCCTGGTTCAATCTCGGTACGAGAATATCCATTCGCAAACTGTGAGGTTTGTTCTAGTATTTCAGGAACCAAACATCCGGTACGAAAAAAACATTTTCTGTACTTAGGGGAGAGTTATCAAATCAAATCAAGGAATTTTATACCACTGTACCTTTGGTAAAGTTCCGAAACGCAGTCTATTGGTTTTAATTAAGAGCAGACGATTATTAAATAACTTTGTTAGTACTAGAAACGGTGAAAAGTTTATTTTTTCAATACGATTCATGAAACAATGTGTGGGTTTGTCTCGGATGAGTTTTACAAACGCATCTTTTAATGCACGTACGTTTGTTAAAGATCTCCAAAAAGAATCGGACACAACTCAAGGTGATTCTTAACCTCTCGTAAATATGACTCCAGTAAACAAACGCGCTCGGAAAAAAAAATGCATTTTCCAGATATGTTATCAGTTTTCTTTGCTGGAATGAGGTAGGGATTTTCAGTCATCGGAGATATAATTTGGGGAATTTGAGGTTGTTTTTTTGGTTGTCATTTGTTCGAATTTTCTATAATTTTCCCTTTCGGAGGGATTTTCAGGCTAATCAGAGAGTGGGGGGCGAAGATTCTGAGAAATAGTATTATTTTCCTTGTACAATCTGATTGTTGGATTGTTTCGATTATCGTGATTGCAAAGATTACGCTCGGGATACAAAAGCCATGTACAAAGCACTGTCAATGAGACATTTTCCACTTCAATATGTACTTTATCTTGCATAAAATCCCACAATAAACAAAGTTTGTAGCTATGTAGGTTTTTTAACCTCCGGATAAGACATTTCACTATTTACTGTAGAACCAAACTGCCTGATGGCAGGTGATTGGTCACAAAAAATCGGCAAAAATTCAAAGATGTTGATGGGCTTTTTTAAATTACGAAACTAATTATTGGTATACAGGGACACACAAAACATCTCCGATCGTTTTTCTCCCTATTGAAAATGGTAAAAGAAGCATTACATATAGGGACACACAAAATATATCCGATCTTTTACGGTCTATTGACGATAGTATTAGGACAAAACAAAATGAATATTTATTATTGATGTGTATAATTACATACTCTTCACTCAAATGGTAAACCTAAAATTAATATACAGGGATACATAAAATATTTCTGGTCTTTTCAAGTCTATTGTCACAACATAAAATTAATTTTATTATTGAAAATGTTGAACGTAGCATTAATATACAGGAACACACAAAATATTTCCGATCTTTAAAGTGTTTTGGTGGTAGTAGTAGAAAACAAAGTTAATATTTATTGTTGAAGTATATAACTGTATGCTCCTCACTGAAAATGGCAAACGTATTATTAATATACAGGGACACACAAAGTATTTCCGATCTTTTACGGTCTATTGGTGATAAAAATAGCACAAAATTATTATTTATTCCTAAAGTGTTTAACTACATGCTCCTCGTTGAGAATGGTAAACGTAGCAGTAATATACACGGAGACACAAAATACTTTCAATATTTTCAATTCTATTGGCAGTATTGGTAATACAAAGCAATTAATGTTTTTATTGAATATTCCGATCTTTTACGGTCTACAGGGGGGGGGGGGGGGTAGTAGAAGGAGAAAAAATGTATTTAATATTTATTATTGAATTTTATAACTATACTTTCAGTTTGGTACGATACGGATTGAGTTTCGAAATGATAGGAACCAATTAACTTCTTAAGGATAATCCTACTAATATTATAAATGTCAATGTTTGTATGTATGTTTGTTACACTTTCACGCTGAAACGGTTTGACGGATTTGGATGAAATTTGGAATAAAGGCAATTAAAGTCCTGGATTAACATATAGACTACTTTTTACCGTGAGAATAAAAACAGTGTTTCTATAACATACAAATAAACTATTTTTTATTTAAAAAAAAAGAATACAATTGAGTTATTATTTTACAGAGTCCTCGACAGATGGCGAAAAGTTATAGAATATCGTTAAATGATACTAAAATAATGACTAAACGTCATTTTATCGTCTGCTACGCCTGACTTTGATAAAGAGTACACCCGAATAAGTTCTTGAAACTTTCATTCAGTTCGAATTGTGCATTTTTCTGCGCAGCTTTTTCCCATTCTATTTCTATTCCATTACATCCAGAAGAAGAATGCTAGAAATATCAATTTAAATTTTGTTTAATCACACTCATGAATAATAATACAGGGAAGACGCATGTATTATGATACGCTTTTAATATACAGGCGCTTTAGTGCATATTTAAAATCTGAAAGTGTTTCAGATTTTCTTACTTTTTTTCAGTTTTTTGATAACGGTCAATATATCCAGAAGCTCTTCAGAATTAATATCGGACGAAAATAATTTGTACCTTTTTTGTTGTTTTTTATCACTAAACCACCTTATTTTAGTTATTTTAGTGGCGGCCCGACACGGTAAGCAAGGTAAACATTGCATCGGGGCGCCGGCTTTGAGGGGGCGTCATTTCGAACTCAAAAACTAACTAGAGCATAAAAGGGGGAGCCTTTTTTACGTTAGAAGGGGGTGACACTTTAACTAGGGCCGTCCCTGTTTGTAACCATTTTAATTTTAAATTCCATTCAGAGATTTCATTGCCATGGAAGCCGGTGAGGAACAGGATTCTCTCCGAACAAGATTTATTAAGATGGAGAACCAACTGGTCGCCGGGGGCGGCTAGTCTAAATAAATATAAAATTTTGCTTATGTAGAAATAAGGTATTTTAAAAATGAACAGATTTGTTTTCAAAACACGTTTTTAGATTCTTTCTTTTAGATCGGAAGTAACATTGACATTAGCTTTTGTGTCATTATTTTGTAGTTCCGCTAAACGCAATCTCAAATTTGTATCTGTAAGGTACGATCGTAAGACACGATCGTAAGGTACGATCGTAAGACACGATCGTAAGGTACGATCGTAAGACAAAGTTTACGTTGCAAGACAAAAAATTAAGTTAGTTTTTGAGATTTAGCAACGATTAATTAATTTCAATCATATGAATACGAAAAATAGTCTTTCCGTGCAAAGACCGGTTACGCAGCTAGTAAATGTATAAGTTTAGTCTAATAATAGTTTGTGACTGATCTCCGTTGCAATTAATCACTATCAGGTTGGAATTACGAGAAATTTAAAAGTTTCGAAACTGGGTTGATTATGAGACAATTTCCCACGTGAATGATTGAGATTATAAAAGTAGTTCTCAGAGAAAAAAATGAGATGAAAAATGTGCACGTTAAATCTGTCGCGGCTCCAATGTCCTCCATGTTCAAACGATTTCTCTGCGGGTTTCAAATCAGGTGCTAGGTCTCTCATCTTGAATGAAATCAGAATTAAGAAGACCACTCACAGGGGTCAGCGTTGACCTGCCTACTAAGCTCGCTCATACTAAAATGGTCAACATCTCCGGCCCTAGTAGTGGTTGAGCCCGTTGTCGATAGCTGAACCGGACATTGGAAAAAAATAATTATACATCAAAATGAATAAAACAGGATTGATTTTTAAAATTGCACACAAATCCAAAAAAAAAAAAAAAAAAAAAAAAAAAAAAATGCTGTCCAGTTGCTTCTTTACATTTTAGAGATTCATCGAAAAACAAAAAAACCGCTAAAATTGAGGACATTTCGTCCCCTTACTAATAATCGCGATTCAAAGGCAGACAGACAGACAAACCTAAATCATAAGCATTCCTCAAGGGTTGAAAAAAAATTAAGGAGGAGGAAAACTGATATTCGGAATGCAGTAATGGATATCACATGTACGTACTGACAGATAGACAAACCTGAATCATAGCCCTTGCCTGATTACGGCTACTGGGATGCACATAAACAGACAAATTCAAACCATTGTACAAACTTAAAAATTTGGTGCAACATTTCACCAAAACACGGTACTAGAAAAGTTGGCTCCAAGATGGTGAAACCTTGTTCCAAGTTTTGGTGCTTCACCAAAGTAGGGTTGAACCTGAGCACCCAATTTTGGAACAAGGTTTCACAATCTTACGGAACCAACTTTGCTTGTACCATATGTCGGTGAAATGTTGCACCAAAGTCTTAATAGTGTACGTGCAGGTTAAATCCGTGATTCCGAAAGTCCCCTCAGCGGTCGTTTGTAGTTTCCGAAGGGTTTTATCCCTATTTAGAAGTTTTCACCCTTTGAGGCGCAACCCTTTCCCAATGCTGAAAAAAGGGCAGCCGTTGCCATCGCTCGACTTAACTACCAGCAAGATGGCGGAGGATCGAACGTTTCGATCGTCCGCCATCTTGCAGTTGTTTAAGTCGAGCGATGGCAACGGCTGCCCTTTTTTTCAGCATTGGGCCATCTATCCAGCTGTTCTCGCATTCTTCCATTTTTCAGCAGATGCCAGTGCTGTTAAAAATAATCGTGGCCATTTTTTGACGGGGAACGACGTGCTGAAAAGTAAAGGATTCTCGTGGAGCTCTGTCACCCGCAACTATCTTTTATAGAAATACAATCTATTCTTCGTGACTGGCAACCGTCCAAACGTCAGAGTTTGGTGTTCCCAGACCGGGAACACTGCGCGTTAAAGGGTTAACCCCCCCCCCCCGATCTCCTTCTGATGAGGATTCGAATTGTGGCGAGAAAAACTCCAGGAAGGACGCCTGTAGCTCTCGAAACGGCCCATTCGGCGACTTGAGCGGTCCTTTCAAGGTAAAGAAACATACCTAAACCCGCTTGCGGCGTTTGGAAGACGGGTAGACAGACAGACAGACAAACCTAAATCAAACACTTCTCGAGTGTTGATTGAAAAAAGGGGGGGTATTCTAGAATACGGCAAAAGGATACATAGATGCGTGTATGCCCATCCCTCCAACCCTTTCGCTCCGTTTTCTCCTCCCCCTCCCGTGATTTGTGACGTGCGGAGTTGTTGATGAGGGCTGCGGAAGTAAGGCCTAAAGGGTTTTTTTTTTAGGATGCTGCCTCAACGTGGGCCAGGCCTGCCTGCCTCTCACCACACACACACACACACACAGCTGCCCTGGATGGGATGGTTGACGCCCAGGTTCCTTTTTTCCTCCGAGCCCAAAGGGTTGCGTGTTTGATCACATGGCATTTCCCACACCGCCCTTTGCGAAGATTATCAACGTATTGCGCTGCTGCTGCTGCTCTATTAATCAAGAGAGTTGAGTTGAGCTGTTTTTTTTTTTTCCTCTCTCTTTCGAAGATCACCAGATGGTACCCCTTTCTCGCTCGCACAGAAAAAAAAAATATATCAAAGCGGGCAGGCCTTCAAAAAATTTCAAACTTTCCCTTTTCAAAAACTCTACGTGGGACACACCTACCTCTCTCACTCTCTTCGGGGTATGCACAAAGGATTATATTGGCAAATGTCTTTCTGTCCCGCATGCTTGTTATGCTATAATTTTTTTTCCGAAGATTATTTTACTTTGTTTGTTTGTTTGTTTTTTCCTGGTGCGCCATGGTGTGTATAGAGGGTGCCCCCCAAACACTGACCTAGCCTTTCATTCTTCAAATATGGATAAGCAGCGTAAACAACCCATCAAAGAAGCTATCCATTTATGCCCCATTTTAAAAACCCAAATTATATTATATTTTAATACAAATACAGTGTCATACATACATACATACATATACAGGGTGCCCCCAAAACACTGTCCTAGCCTTTCATTCCTCAAATACGGATTATAGACGCACACAATAAATTACCGAGTTACGTAAAGAAAGGTACAGAATTTCAGAAAATCGATTAAAATTTTTGAATAATCTAAATAAGTGATTAAATCGAAATAAATACAAAGTTTAAATTTTTATATGAGCCCCATTCAAAAAAAAAAAAAACAAAAAAAAACAAAAAAAACCATGAGTAAAATGTGTCCCATACATTAATGAGGTGATGTGCAAAATTTGAGTATTTTATCCTAAACAGATCTCTCAGCCTTTTTAGAATGAATGGCTGAAACTTGTACACCACCTCAATAATGAATGGGTCACATTTATATATAGGATATTTTTGTACTAGGGACGATTAAAAATTTAAGTATTGTATTTATTTAAATTTAATCTCCAAAAAAGTTTTAATCGATACCACAAAATTCTGTACTTTCTTTATGTTACTTATGTCTATGATCAATATTAAAGGAATGAAAGCCTAGGTTAGTGTCTTGGTACACCCTGTATACCAAAAGTTTCAGAAAACAAATAGAGCATACAATTTTGATTTTGGTGTACAGTAGAAACTGAATATGAAGTTATTTATTTTAAGTAAACAAAGATTAAATGTATTGAGTGTAGACATATTTTTGTCATATTTTTTTCTAGCCTGTTGTAATTGCTTCCACAACGAGCTTTACCTTCTAGTCCTTCTATAAAACATAATACTGAAGTTGAAGCTTTCAACGAAGTAAAGTTAAATGTTCTACCCACATTCAAACATTTTAATGCTGAAATGGTACAGAGTAACAATACCATTAATGAACACATAAATCGCTAATCTTAAGAATTTTATTATACCGTATGTAAACAAACCTTCCAACCACTAAGAAGTTATGAATATCTAAATCACACAGTGTTGGTTTTTTTAAATAATACCCATAATAAATAGTATACCCAAATTAGCCTCCAATTAGTCGTGAGTAACAAAAAGAACTTGCTTCTTGAAAGATTTCTTAACGTTTTTGTTTTTGTTGGATTACGGCCCGTGGGCTATAGGCCGAGGGTGGAGTGCCCTCCGCGGAGGTCTTTCTAAGGGATCCTAGCCCGTATTTGCGCTAATAGTGGTTCTGTGGTTTCGGAGGAAACCACAGAAAACTCCGAACTGTTTAGGTCGAGGGACTTGACCCGGTTTTGACCCAGACACCTTCCGCCTCCCTGTTCAGAGCGCTGTGCGCTGGACCACTAGTGGGGCAACCTTTCTTAACCTACATCACAACAACTTAAACTTCTTAGTCTTAATTACCAAAAGTGCCATTATAAATAACTTTCATATTCATTATAATCAATGTGAAGAACGAAATTTTTTATTTTGATAAGGTAGATCATAATAATTTAGATCCCTGGTTGTTAGTTTCAATCTGAGGTTTGGTTCTACACACAAAAGCCTCTAATTTATTTATTTATTTATTTTTTTTTTTTTACTCAATATCCACAAATGCTGAAAAGCAACCTTTACATTGATATGAAGATGAAAAAAAGCTGGATGTATTTCAAAATTTCCTCCCATAGAATTGGATACACATATTGCCATTGCAAACAGATTAAAGCACGAGGTTAAAGTGCATTCCTTGTGTGTTTGTTTTTCCAAGAATAAGTCTGAAGCTATTTCCAACATAATTCAGCATGCGATGGCCAACCTTTTGCATGTCTTAGGAAATATTACTTTTCACAAACAACTTCAGATGCGCATTACAACTCAAGCACCTTTTTTACTTCCTTACGTTCACCGGAAAATATGAATGCTGGTTGTTGGAATTACGGATATTAGCAAGGGGATAGCACATGGTTCGATTTTTGATGACTATGCATTTTGGAGAGAGTACAGATGCTTCCTTTTTACGCAGCAACATAAATTATAAGAAATGGAATATCCTGTGCGCGAAACTTATTAAAATTCTTCATTCTGTCCCAGAACAGTAGATAATTGATACTTGAAATCGGCCATTGCGCCAAGATTTGGCCATCCCTGCTACAAAACTTCTGTCGCGGATGTCGTATTAATTTTGAGCGTGTATCTCATCCATTTTTTTTTTAATCATTTCATGAAAACCGTTTTTCATTTCCAAACTCATAAAAAGAGGGTAAAGAATCAACGTTTCCATTACCAATTCTCTTTAGGCACAAATTTAATTTTTTCACGGCTTTCCTTTTACCTTGGACGTGAAATATTGCCCTTGCAACGGTAAGTTTGGACAATTCAAAACAAACAAAATATCTACTAAGTCACAAGAGACTGGAGAACAGGATGAAATTACATTGATATAGAAGAAAAACTAGATAGCAAGCCCAATGCCGAAAAAGTGCAGACGTTGCCATCGTTCGATTTAACTACCAGCAAGAGGGCGGTCGATGCAACCTGCTGTGTCAAAAATTCTCTTGAGCTGTGTGGCACGCGATGGGCGATTCGATCGACTGCCCTCTTTCTGGTAGTTAAATCGAAAGAAGGCAACGGCTGCACTTTTTTGACATTGGAAAGTGGTTGCACTTCAAAGGGTTTAAAAAAAGGGAAATTTGTTAAATGCAGCTACGATTTACTTAAAAAAAAACCTCTTCTTTATTCCATTTCTAATTCCATTCCTGAATGAAGGTGTGCTTCCCTTTTTTTTTTCCAAATCTACTTGCACCACAAAACAGGGCAGATGCGCCCTCTTTCCCGCCCGCTGCATTTGCCTTTCTCTGTTTCCTTTGTGCAGAAACACTATCGAGAGAGAGAAACAGCGAGGACTCAGGTTACGAGTTTTTTATTATTATTATAATTTCTAGGATTTTTTTCCCGCTACTTTACGTGGGTCCCTACTCCATATATGTAAGTTTTCAAATTTTTCACTTCCGTTGAAAGAGATAATGTAAACAATCCAGGGTTACGCGATGGGTAATGAGTTGATTCTGAGGATACAGTTACAGCGGTTCTTTTTCTTTCTCACGGCAAAATGAGTTTCCGCCCGTACGAAATATGCAATGGGCTTTAACCCTCGAAACATCTCGGGGAAAAAAAAGAAGAAACAAGGAAGATAAAGCACGCCAAACTCATCGATTATAGAGAACTTTCCGATTTAACAGTTTTTTTATATTATTATTGAGTTTGGGGACGCATCTTCGCTACACTTAGCGAGGTTTTGAGCATAACCTCAGTGTTGTTGTTTTGTGTTGTGGCAAAGCTATGTAAAGGCTATCTGTCAAGCATTTCGGAGGGGGGGGGTGTCCTTGGCCGAAGGACTTTTTTAGAGCAGGCTCTAGCACGTAATCACGTTACATCTGGAAAAAATCGACCATTAAATTTAGACCATTAGTTCGACAGTGGGCATATTTATAGCAATTAGAGCAAGGATTGATGTACAGACAAACAAACCAAATTCGTCAGAACTTTTTAATTCGTTTTCTTTTTCCCCGTCCAAAGCAATAATACATTCATTTTGAAGAAATGGATGCCTATTTACAGAGGTTAGAGCACAGACAGACAAACAACAACAACAACAACAGCAACAGCAAATTAAAAAAAGCAATTTTCGACTTCACTGAAAAGGTGAAAACAGTTGTTTCACTATTTGAGGAATATTTTTAAAATCTACACAGCTCTTTTAACACTAAACCAATGCTGCAATTTTTCGATTGATTAGAATTTTGCCAGTGTAATCCAGCAAATTTACTCCGTTATACGGAACAGACTAAACAATTCTACAGGTGTTTAAGGAAAAAAAAAAACTAAATGTAGGTTTCATTCTCTGCATGACTGAACGGATAGCTGAGGGATTTTAAAAAAAAATGCCCCCACACACGGGGAAGTCTCGAGAAGAGATTTTTTTTATGAAGGGGGAGGGGGAGAATTCGCAGAGAAAAAAAAATATACGTGGGGTGGGGGTTTATAGATGAGGGCTCATTAGGCAGAATGGTTTTGTTTGGGTAGGTAGCATGAAAAATCTATCTTTGAATACTGAAATAAAATGAGTTTTAGGAAAAAAAAGGTCCTTATTAAAAACTTAACCTTATTAAATAATCAGTATTTAATCAGGAACGTCTGTACTTTACGTGCACCCTTTGGAAACTTTATCTTGGAAACCAAGTTTTTTTTTTGTGTGTGTGTGAGGGGGGAAATCTGACAATTTTTGAATTTCTAGATTTGTAGAAACACTAAAATAAAAAAGGGAATTTTTATAAATAGATAAATTATTTAGTCCTAACTCTGAAACTTCCAACCAACTGTTTGTGGGTTAAAAAATGTAATAGTAAAATCAACAAAATAAATTTTGTTAAATCAGACAGCACAACACCAGCTTACAAAGAAGTTTTGTTAATTCACACAAATAATTTAGTTGATTTTAACCAATTAACCACAAAAAGAACTTTCGTTAAATTAACAAAAAACTTGGTTATTTCAACCAAATTGTTTGGTTAAATTAACAAAATGTTTTGTTGAAATAACTAAATAATTTTAACAAAATAATTTTGCTGAATCACCAAAAATTTTGTTGGCACTGTTTCAACCGAATAATTCTGTTGATTTAGCAACATTTTTGTTGATTCAAAAAAAAAAAAAAAAAAAAAAAAAAAAAATTCAGTGTATTCATACACAGCTTTGACACCATAAATTTAAGTAGAGGGGAAATTCCCTCAGAAACCCACGCTTCTTCGTTTGAAAACCACTTCTCACACAGTGCTCTAATTTTCAAATTTTAAGTAATTTTTTAAAGTCGAAAAAAAAGGAGTAGAAAGAATAAAAAAAACTCCGAGAACATTCTATCGCACGTTCTATGGAAATCAGGACACTGGCGTAGCTATTATTTAAAGGGGGGGAAAGAAAAAAAGTAGAGAAAGTTGTGAAAAAAGAAAAGGAGTAACAATCTCTCCTCTTTTTTCGCTTGCTGCTACATGTTTCACGGGCAAATGGTTTGTGCATTAAATCACCCTTTTTTCGCGGGCCTTTCAACAATTCAAAATGCACTTCATTCTCCTTGCATCATCGTCCTCTTCTCTGACAGAATTAATATCGGAAATAGGAGGGGCTGCTCCCCCCCCTCCCCTCCTCCTCCCTGAATTTCGGGAGCTGCTGCGATTCAGCTGAGAGGCTCTGGATTGCACGCAAATCAGCGATTCTTCTTATCCTGAATGCCTGTTTTTTTTTTCAATTTTACCCCCCCCCCTCCCCTCTTCTCCTCAAAAAGGACTTACATGTGTACATAACGAATATTATATGCGTGCACGTTTCGACGCTCGAGATATCCTGTGCACGTTAAGGGCACATACGGCAAGCTGATCTCTAAACAGAACAAACAAGAACACGGCACGACATTCGGCAAAATTTTTACAGGATTTTTCCCAGTTCATTTTTCGTTAAGTGAAAGTTAATAGACAGTTTGGAGGACGTATCCGAGGTATGATACAATACCTCGGATACAATACCTCGAGGTATGATACAATACCTCCTTTATATATATATAAATACCAACTTTATATATATATAAAGGATCATTTATTTATTTATTCATTTTTAAAGCCACATGCCATATGCCATATGCGTAATGTGAAGTGCACATTACATTAAAAAAAAAAAGGAAATAAAGAAAGACAAGCTATACCAAACACGTGATTACACTTTCTAACACTGTTTAAAACCAAAGAAATTAGATTTCATTGGAAAATTGGAAAATTAATTATTTTTAATATAAATTTTAAAGTTAGGTAAAAACAAATGCGCCAGAAAAAAACTTATAAAAATTTGTAAAGAAAGATACAAAGCATTAAATCGCAAACGTGAATGTAAAGAAGTTTTTTTTTTTGCCCCCCAACAATTAGAACTCAATATGTGGCTTGCATTCGATTTTTCTTAATACTGTACATTAAAAAAAAGTACTGTGTTTATAAAAGATAGGTTATACATTCTTCTATTTCAAGTACTTTATAAACATATTCATTGATTTTTTATTTGAAATTGAAAGTTATAATGTTCTATAGATAATAAAATACCAACTTTATATATATAAAGGATCATTTATTTATTTATTCATTTTTAAAGCCACATGAGTCTCATACCTACGCATCATTATCATAACGCGATAAGTCCCTTTTTCTCAAAAAAAAAAAAATTATTTTTTCTATAATCTTTCTCTTTAGTTGCGAAAACTGAGCCAACTTTGTCCGCATATAAATAATTGTCGGACGAAAAAATCGCAATACGATTTAAAATTTTGTTGCAAAAACTATGGTAATATGCATAAATAACAGTCAGGTTAAAAAAGACTCTCTTTAGTTGCCAAAACTAAGCCAATCTTATAAATAAAAATGAAATTCTGTTTGTTTGTTCGTTTGTTTGTTTGTTTGTTTGTTTGTTTGTGGATTTGAGTTGTATACAAATCCACAAAAATGGACATATCAGCCTGAAATTTTGCACAGATATGTAAAATAATATAGAATAAATCATAGTCCACTTTAAAACTTTGGAAGTCCACCCGTTCCCAAAATTTAAGAGATTTTTTATGTTCTCCACGCAAAAAGCTTTCCGTAATTGTAACCCCTGTAGTGAAAAAAGTGTGAAATAAGGATCGTGGTTGCCATGTCTGGCGATTTTGCCGAATAAGATGTTTTAAATTCTCAAAGTAAAAATAAAAGAATAATAACGATTTTTTTTTTGTTAGTTTATATTCGTAAGGTTATTTTTTTTTCAATTATAATATCGTGTGCATGGGAAATCGGACCAGGAATGAAATGTTTTATACGCAAAACAATAAGAATTGAAGATTTCCGAGGCTAATAGGTAATTTTTTTTAGTTTGGCGAAAAAATAAAATGGCTCAAATGCCGATTTTGAGAAAGTGAGTTCTAGCGGTTTGCACAGATTTCGGCTTGGCGCAATTTATTGAGAGCTTAAGGAAATAGATTTTTGAAAACAAGTGTAAAGGTTTAATAGAATACAGCGTTAAACTTTAATGATCCGTGAAGAAATAATGCAGTTGTTAAGGGATTTCAAGCGATCTATCTCCAGAATTCTCGCCAAATGAGTACATTGATTTAAGTTGGGGGAATTCCACCAAATTTCAAATCTCATGAAAATTGAAATCTCATTTACTACATCGGAGTAACGATGAATAAAACACGTTATAGTTGATAATTTTAAAAATTTCGGCTGTATTAAGGGATTTCACTTTTGAAATAAAGGCTTGCTTTACTTTTTCGCGGTCGAACCATTTTCCATATTGATTGCTGCTAAGTCAATGCTTCGAATGATTTCCTGAACAAACGCTTGCACAATGGCGTATGTTGGCACTTTGGCGAGGCTTAGATTTGAAACTGGATTTTATTTGAGACTGGGATATATAATGACACTGGTTATAGATAAAAATGAATGTTGGTATGTGTGTATGAGGTTGAAAAACTCTAGCACCGTTGCACCATGAAATTTGGTTCACCTAAGTCTTTTATCATTGAGATTTTTTTTATGCTATCCGTTTTCCTCTAACATGCCACTAGGTGGCGCAGCAGAACGTCGAATTCTATTCCGTTTAGCCGTTTACTATGCGAATATCGTCCAACCGATTTCGATGAAATTTGGTACTTGCGGATATTAGAACACGGAGAATATTTTTCACTATCCATTTTGCTGTAACTTGCCGCTAAATGGCGCTGCAACGCATCAACTTCCATACCGTTCGACCGATCGGCATAAAATTTCTTATACTTACACATTTCAGCACGAAGAATATATTCTAACTGTGTTCCTTTTGATGTTACTCACCACTAGATGGCACTGCAATGCATTATTATTTTAACTCGCCACTAGATGACGCTGCAGCAGGCCAAATTCTTGACCATTCAAACGGTCGCTATGAAAATCAGTATACATAGCTATTTGAACAATGAGAATATTTTGGCGTTATCCATTTTGCTATAACTCGCCACTTGACGGCACTGTAGCAAATCATTAATTAACCACTAGATCGCGCTGCAGTGCATCACTTCTTGACTGTGCAACCAATCGCTATGAAAATAGGTATACATAGATATTTGAACACGGGGAAGAGTTTGGCGCTATCCATTTTCCTATATAATATGCCACTAGATGTCGCGTCAACACATGAACTTCACAGGGCTGTCCAGCCGTTCGTCCTGAAATTTCGTATTCATCGATATCTGAATGCGAAGAATATTTCCGCCGTATCCGTTTTGCTAAAACTCGCCACTAGATTGCGCTACGCCGCATGACCTTCTGCACCGTACAAACGATTGCCTTGAAATTCGGTATGCATGGTTATTGAACACAATATAAAGCGATATCCATTTTGCTATATCTCTTTATTACAATAAATAGTAATCACCACAAATCGTAATATCAAAAAGTCCATTCATTCCCGTGCGAAGAACGGGTACTTCAGCTAGTAGGTATAAATAATTGTTAGACGAGAGATATTCTCTTTATCTCCAGTTGCGGAAACTCTGCTAATATGTAAAATAATTTCGTAATGAAATATATTCTCTCTTTTATTAGTTGCGGAAACTGAGCTAATATGCATAAATAACTGCCAGACGAAAAGGACTCTTTATCTCTAGTTGCGAAAACAGAGCCAATTCGTATAAATAATTCTCAAACAAAAAAAAATCCCTCTTTTTATTTTAACTTTAAATTACGAAAGCTGAGACAGTACATACGAATAATCGTAAGGCGAGAAATACTTTTCATTCAACAGGGTGATCAAATTAAAAGAGTATCCATTGGTTTTACTTATCAGCCTTAACCCTTTAACGCGCAGTGTTCCCGGTCTGGGAACACCCAACTCTGACGTTTTGACTGTTGCCAGTCACGAAAAATAGATTGGATTTCTATAAAAATAGTGGCGGGTGACATAGCTCCGCGAGAATCCTTTACCTTTTAGCACGTCCTTTCCCGTAAAAAAAGTTGTCCCGATTCTTTTTAACAGCACTGACATCTGCTGAAAAATGGAAGAATGCGAGGAACAGCCGGATAGATTGCCCCATGCTGAAAAAAGGGCAGCCGTTGCCATCACTCGACTTAACGACCAGCAAGAGGGCGGGCGATCGAAACGTTCATCGCGTGCCACAGATCTAGAGACCCTTTTTTGACGCAGCTGGCTGTGCGGCACAGCCAGCTGCGTCAGGAAAGGTCTCTAGATCTGTGGCACGCGATGAATGTTTCGATCGTCCGCCCTCTTGCTGGTAGTGAAGTCGAGCGATGGCAACGGCTGCCCCAGCATTGGGAAAGGGTGGCGCCTTAAAGGGTTAAGCGCGGACCGAGCGAGGACACTGGCAAATTCCGAACGGGGAGCTACTGTAAAAAATCTGGAGTGACTCCACTCGACTTTCCGAACACTTACGATTAAGATCATGACCAAGCATTTAAATAAATTTTAATCGATGAATCATTCAAACATAAATACCAAACTGAAACTCAATCGAATGCACCGTTTAAACGCTTGCGCACTTTCAAGAATTTGTCCCCATATGCCATTATGCCATAATATAAAAGAAATTTTTGTCGTAGCCCTGTAGAAAAACTATAAGTCTTATACACACCAAAATCAATACCGGTCTTAAGATGGTGATTTATAACATATATACCCAATTTGAACTCAATCGAAGGTACCGTTTAAACGCTAGCGCACTTTCAAGAATTTTCCCCGATAGGACATAATGTAAAATAAATCTTTGCAGTAGCCCTGTAGGAGAACTATAAGTCCTATACACACCAAAATCAATACCGGTCTTAAGAAGGTGATTTATAACATATATACTCAATTTGAGCTCAATCGAATGCTCCGTTCAGGAGCTATCGTGTTCACTCACATACACACAAACACAAACACACACACACATACACACATACATCTCCTAAAAATAGCATCAATGGATTCAGAAGCCCTCAGAACGTGTCAAAACACCAAAATCTCGAAGTCGAATTTTTTCATGATTACAATACTTTCCTTACATGGTACATGTTCGGAAAGTAAAAAGGAGAGAGTGGATGAACGCGATTGAAGAGTGGGCTTCCCTGCCATGACCCTGGACCGTGATGGAGAAGAGAAGAGAGGAGAAGATGAGGAGGTGGTGGGAGTCCCAGGAGGGACTTGCTCGCATCCGATGAATGAAGCGGCGAAAAGGGAGGGGTGGGGGGGAGAAAAACCACCATTGGTTGACAAGAGCGGGTCGGCCTCTCTGACCGACAGATGGCCCTTCCACCAACCACTCCATTCATGCCGGCTCCAGGAAGCGTGCGTACGGAAAACTGCTTCCGGGTTTCGACACACTAACGGACCGGATCGTGGACGCTGCAGATCCCAGGCGGAAGAGGTCCGTACTCGGAATTTTCGAAAGAGAAAGTCCTCCGAAATCGAGTCGTGTGGATATATAGGACAGAGAAAAAGTTGGGATGTTTATCTGGACTGCGGATGTCTACATTGGTATGCAGGTGCAGTGGTGTCTGAAGAGAGAAATTCGGCCCGAAGAACAGTCAATGGAGGTAATTAAAGATCCTATTCATTCCTGCATTAAATAACCGATTCCAGTTTATCACCAAACAATCAAAAGTGATTCTGTCTCACAATCATCACTACTATGTGTAGGTGATCAGAATTTTACTGTCTGTTATTTTTATACGGGCATATTTCTATCAGCGGTAGAAATTAGAGGACTTACGTACTGGTCCATATACATGATTTAAAAAAAAAAGCAAGATAAAAGAAATAACACGAGCAATGTATTTTTATTTCCGTTAAGATCTGAATTAAAAAGAGCAAATACCAATTATTAAAATAGATCAGATTATATATACGTCACTATGCTAGAATTATTTGATGTATCAGGTTGTAACGAAAGTTTTCCGCCCTATCTGCCTGAAAAACTAACTTCTAACTCCTTAGATAACTGTATTTGAACTTTCGGTACCAAACCTGCACAGTGTCACATGATACAACAATAGTACTTAAAGCTATACTCATAATTTGTTGATATTCTAGAGCTGACTTTTTTCAACACAACTGGAAGTTAATGATGGTTCAATAGTTCTATAGTTCCATTTGGAGACACCTTGTACTTAATGATAACTGTATTTTTCAGAGATTTCACAACACAGTGTTATGAAGTAAGCCTCTTTCTTTCAAATGTCAAAAATAGTTCGACAAAATATGAGCCAATACGCCAATGCGAACTGTGTTCTGACGATGTTTGCAGTGGCGGGAAACTTTCGTTACAACCTAATATTTATAACTTAATGTATTTCTTAAAATGTAAATAAATCGTTACTGGTCTGATGGAACGTTAAAATTTGCAATTTACTGGGCTGTTATTTATTCTTGTATAGTCTGGAGCAAGGGCAGAAAAATCTCCAAAAGTTTACATGCCCGGTCGGTCATCTATTCCAAAATAATACATACCCGAACCAAAAATTTATATGCCAGAAAAATATGACTACAATTTATTCCTCTATAAAATTTTCATTATTCAGACTGTTCGCATTGAAATGAAATATTGCAACCACAAACCGAATCAATCTGGACACCTAAGATATAGGAACAGCATGGCCATCAATATGTCTAAAACCTTCTCTTGAAGATTGATTGAAAAATAATTTATAAATCTCTTATGGCTAGTTTTTTTACATGCCCGTGTGGGGGGGAAAAAAAATATGCCAGGCTGAAAATTTTACGTGCCCCGGACATGTCGGGCAATAGATTTTTCCGGCCCTGGCCAGCGGACCACCGTTCATTTCGAGCCCTGTTTCTATTATTTCTGTGTATGTATCAAGCTTAAATAGAACATATCTGTAATATTTTTACTTTCCGAACATGTACCATGTAAGGAAAGTATTGCAATCATGAAAAAATTCGACTTCGAGATTTTGGTGTTTTGACACGTTTTGAGGGCTTCTGAATCCATTTATGCTATTTTTACGAGATGTATGTATGTATGTGTGTGTATGTGTGTTTGTGTGTATGTGTATTTGTGTGTATGTGAGTGAACACGATAGCTCCTGAACGGAGCATTCGATTGAGCTCAAATTGGATATATAGGTCATAAACCACCGTCGCAAGACCGGTATTGATTTGGGTGTGTATAGGACTTATAGTTTTTCTACAGGGCTACGACAAAGATTTCTTTTACATTATGGCCTATGGGGGGAATTTCTTGAAAGTGCGCTAGCGTTTAAACGGTAGATTCGATTGAGCTCAAATTGGGTATATATGTTATAAACCACCGTTGAAAGACCGGTATTGATTTTGGTGTGTATAGGACAGTTTTTCTACAGGGCTACGACAAAGATTTCTTTTACATTATGGCCTATGGGGGGAATTTCTTGAAAGTGCGCTAGCGTTTAAACGATACATTCGATTGAGCTCAAATTCGGTATATATGTTATAAACCACCATCCTAACACCGGTATTGATTTTGGTGTGTATAGGACTTATAGTTCTCCTAAAGGGCTACGACAAAATTTTCTTTTATGTTATGGCATAATGGCATATGGGGAGAAATTCTTGAAAGTGCGCAAGCGTTTAAACGGTGCATTCGATTGAGTTTCAATTTGGTATATATGTTTGAATGATTCATCGATTAAATTTTATTTAAGTGCTTGGTAATGGTCTTAATCGTGAGTGTTCGGAAAGTCGAGTGGAGTC
>JAWZYV010019555.1:0-23161 GCA_038373885.1 Cheiracanthium punctorium
GTGAGAGGGTGCGTTCAGACTGCCAATTTTGGGTAAATCTCTAGTAAAACACAAACTGCTCGTGTTTTACTCGGGGAGATTGACATCGTGAACGGCTTTGTGGGCCCGTTTACATGCACACAAATGCGGAGTAACGCTTCTCCTACATGGGGGAAAAAATGCAGGGTAGAAAGATCCCTAGTCGAAAGGAGGCATAGGCGTGTTCGCTTTCCCATGATGCATTGCGAGTTTTCTCCTATACTCTGCTTTTACCCGGGATATATATCGTGCTGTGCGCACACGTGGTTAAGCTGAAGAAAAAAGGGGATTACTTTGACGTTCTTCTCCTTTCTCCCTCCCCCACACTTCCATTTTCATGTTAGAGGTTGTTCCGTTAGAGATGGTGGACTATCGGAATTGAATAAAGTTTTTTCATTATTTATTTTTAATATTCGCTTGTGTAAATGTAAACAATGATTTGTTTTATATTAAATCTGACAATTGTTATTTAGAAATGAAATCTATAAGCTATAGAAGCGGTAAATATTTTAAACAATCTAGAAGAGAAAAGGGGGGGTTCCATATTTTACTGTTGTATATCCTTTCCTTCCTCAAATATATTCCGATTTTCCTTCTGATAAATTTATTAATACATAGTAATTATTTTTTTAAATTAATATAAGATGGAGGGCCGCTTGAACGGTATTTTATTGTAGTTTTAATAATTTAAGATGTTGCGGCTGTTCTGCGAGTACATTTTACTTTCTTAAACATTTCTACCGATGCAGCCTTTCTCCCGGTTTTTACTGTACATACAAAAGGGGATTTTATTATTAGGATTTATTAATTATTAGGATTCAGGGCGTCATCAGGAAGGCTTTGCCGTGAAGGCAAAGTAAATGTCATGCATGTCACAACAAATTTTTCTTTATTAATTATAATTCATTTTATTTATTTTTTGAAATATAAGTTTTAGGTTATTTATAAATAAGATATTCATACGCATCAGCACACCAAAATGGGTGAGACATGATAACATCAGTCGTGAAATTAACCAAATGCTTTTACATCTATAAGGACCCACTTTTTGGGAAAAAGGACCCGTAAATTTTGGAGCCCTGGGTCCCAAGGACCCGTCTCTTCCAAAGTCTAGCGACATCACTGAACCTTTGAGAAAAACTTAATAATTTGACTATTTTTTGTCACTTTTTGAAGATTTATCTCTCCATCCATGGCTGAGAGGTTCTGCTATCGAAACTGGATGATAGGAGGTTCATACCCTGGTCGTGGCTGTTGATCTAGCTGTTCGGAGTTTTCCGTGGATTTTTTTTCTTCAGAAATTGCACATAAATACTGGCTAGGATCCCTTAGGAATAGGAAGGTATTCCCCAATAGGATTAGGATCCTAGTGCAGTCCATCGGCCATAATCCACAAGCAACCCATGAAGATTTATCTGCTATTTTTTCATTTTCTCAGGGAAACAAAGTTCAGGACATTTAATATCCCTATTTCCATTTCTATATAACAATATTCACCTAATTCAGTGTCTGATTGGGTAAGGAAAAGAATGCTATACGAAAATAGTTCATTTTAAGGAATATAATAAACACAGAAAACTTTGATCCATGTTTTCATCTTACAAGAAATTCAAATTTATAGATAATGTACATTTATCATTATTAAACTTATTAAAACTATTATTATGAGAAGGCCCATTACAATATTTATTACAATTATGTAATGCAGTCTAGTTTAATAATTTTTACTTTAAGGAAAATTGTAAATCTACTTTTACTACACTTAACTTATCTTAATCATTTTAATGAAAACTAAATGCTTACAAATATTATTTGTTACATAATGTAGTTTGCATCATCAGGATGTCCTGGTGATGATATATCCACATCAATTACATGAGAATACAGTTTCAAAAATAGCATTAATATACAGTTTATGACTCGGGGAGTTTATTGTATCGTTAGGTTTTTTTCCCCTTTTTCCCAGGTTTTTACCATGCCCTGGTAAAAACCAGTTTTTACCGGTAAAAAGCCAACCCTGCAAGGGGCCCAATTTTTTTCTTCTGCCCAGGGCCCACAGTTGTCTTGATCGGGCTCTGACTATGACCTCGGGCTTCAAAAAATGAGTACCCCGAACTCGTCTCTAGTTCTGGTGAGGAGGAGGATGCGTGATTTGTCGACTTCCGGAAATGACCGAATGGGGTGCGCGGCGGGGCAGGGTCATCGGAACGGAAACGAAGCGTGCAGGCTCTGGCGTCACCACACGCCCGGTTTGTTTAGTTTTATGTCACCGAAGTGTGTGTGTGTGGGCTGACATTGTCGTCTGATGAAATAATTCTTTTTTTTTTTTTTTTTGTTGTTGTTCAATGGCCAACGCGAGCCGAATCGCAAAATGTGCAGGGCCGTGTCTCTGGTTCGTTGCGTCATTTTGCATGGCTGAAAAAACGCACAAAACGTTTGTCTTTGAGGCCTCTTGGAATATATTTTTAAAATTCCGTGCTGAAGTTCTTTAACGCGCAGTGTTCATAGGCGTAGAGTTAAATGGGCTCGTGGGGCTCGAGCCCACCCAATAATTTACCACGCAATACAGAAAACTAATTTATACTGACATAAAAAGAAAGTATTTCACGCCATTTACAAACGTTTAAAAAAAACCTTTACTTGTACTTTTAAAAAAGTTCTTCTTTTGATTTAAATTATGATTTAGTATTCATTGTGACGCCACGTAACACACAATGTGACTATAAGCTGCCCTCGCCAGGCTCTGGTTAATTAAAATCAGATTATGCAATGTAAAGTATGAAATGAAGAAAAGTTCAGATGTGTCTAAAATGCACTATCTCATCGAAAATGTTTTTTTTTTCCTCCTTTGGATTTTTTTACTTTGCTTCTATTTTTAACTTATAACATGGTAGGAAGATACTAACATGAATACTTACCTTACACAGATGTAGAATTCTATGGATCCATAGAGCTCGAGCGCCTCCAATAATTTACACTTAAGTCATAGCTGCCAACTACTACGGAAAATAATAATTAACCACTTTTTGTAAACAGTATATATTTTAAGCCGAAAAATCATGTAGAAAAAGTGGTTAATTATATTCCGTAGTAGTTGGCAGTTATGAGTAAGTTATAGGTACATGAATCCGTGGCGTAGCCTGAAATTTTTCATGGAAGGGGGGGGGGTTACGACTTCTGCAACTCACATATATGTATACGTGTGTATGATAAGGGAGTGAAGAATATACATTTTGTATGGCAAAAAACTCCTCATGGGCAGTTATAACCCCCCTAACACCCCTCCCCCCTTGGCTACGCCACTGACGTGAATATATGTGGTTGTGGGGCCGGGCCCCCCCAATAATTTTGAAAACTTTATGCTTATGGCAGTGTTCCCGCTCTGGGAACACCCAACTCGGACGTTTTGACTGTTGCCT
Source organism: Cheiracanthium punctorium (assembly GCA_038373885.1). Taxonomy (NCBI): domain Eukaryota; kingdom Metazoa; phylum Arthropoda; class Arachnida; order Araneae; family Cheiracanthiidae; genus Cheiracanthium; species Cheiracanthium punctorium. Next base: position 3,438 of record JAWZYV010019555.1, read on the forward strand.
GTCACGAAGAATATATTGGATTTCTATAAAAAGAGTGGCGGCTGACAGAGCTCCACGAGAATCCTTTACTTTTGAGCACGTCCTTTCCCGTCAAAAAATGGGTCACGATTCTTTTGAACAGCACTGGCATCTGCTGGAAAAGGGAAGAATGCGAAAACAGCAGGATCGTTTACCCAATGCTGAAAAAAGGGCAGCCGTTGCCATCGCTCGACTAAACTACCCGCAAGAAGGCGGACGGTCGAAGCGTTCATCGCGTGCCACAGATCAAAACACCCTTTTTTGACGATAGCTGGCTGTGCCGCACAGCCGGCTGCGTCAAAAAAGGGGGTCTGTGGATCTGAGGCAGGCGATGAACGTTTCGATCGTCCGCTCTCTTGCGGGTCGTTCAGTGGAGCAATGGAGGATACAACCGGATAGAGGGCCCCATGCTGAAAAAGGGCAGTCGTTGCCATCGCTCGACTGAACGACCAGCAAGAGGGCGGACGATCGAAACGTTCATCGCGTGCGCCACAGATCGAGAGACCCTTTTCTGACGCAGCTGATCTGTGGCACGCGATGGACGTTTTGATCGTCCGCCATCTTGCTGGTACTTAATAGAGATGAGTTCGGGCTCATTTTTTGAAGCTCGAGGCCAAGGACTTTTAATCCGAGCCCGAGCAATATTATTTAAGTCGGAGCCCGAGCCCGAAATTTCAACTGAAGATAAATAAAATTCAGTTACTTCATGGATACAATACGATCCATTTTGCCGTTTGAGCAAATGAAAGACGAATAGAGTTACAAACTCTTAATGCACTTTCTAATTCTTTATTTCCATGCTTATCGAATAATAACAATAATACTTCCATTTTTAATGAAAATTCCGTTGAGTACTCACATCAGTGTTAAACATTCGTATGTACTTAGATATATTAGATACACAAAAAAGCGAGTTATAAATCTCGTAGAGTGACATTAAAAAATGTTCTATTTAAAACACACCCAGAAAAGAGATTTTGCATCATAAATTTAAGAAATTGACATATTTGCATAGAATTGCATAAGAATATATTATTGCATAAGAATTGAGTGGATAGGAACAAAATTATTAAAAAAAAATATTTTTATGATACGATGTGAATATATACATTTAACTAAGATAGACCCGTCAATAATGAGGCCAAAATTTTGAATGAACAGCATTTTAACACACATACGCAAATGAAATAGCGCGACACACCCTTTAGTACATTATGTAAAAAAGCTAGCTTTTGACCCACCCATTATTTTGTTGCAAGTCCTAGCATCCCATCAGTACGTTTATTTTCCCGATGAATCGCTTTTTAAAATCCGTTTCAAGGAGTATGCTCAACAAAGGAGACATTTTTCACGAGCCCGAGCCCGAACGCAATCGTGAATTACAGGGCCCGAGCCCGGCTCGGGCTGAGCCCGTCTCATCTCTAGTAGTTAAGTCGAGCGATGAGAAGGGCTGCCCCTTTTTTCCCCCCGGAAAGGGATGCGCCTCAAAGGGTTAATTTTTGCGGTTTTCACGAGCCCTTCGCCACTGCGAAAATCAAAACCTTGCGAAATACTTTTTTTCCGCTTCAAATAATAATTAAAAAAATCAAACTTTTTTCACTCATCCAAATAGAATGATTTATTGCACAGTTACACTCTTTCTTGGCAAATTTCTTTCTTACGGCTATTTCGTGAATACTATACAATAATACAACTGCTTAGAATCAGTGGCGCACGGCGCACCCAGGATTTTAGTTTAGGGGGGGGCTTGACTACATACAAATACTGCTGAACTCAGTCATAGTGACCTCGGTTAGTTACAACTCTCTTATAACGTCAAAATATTCGGTATCACTTGACTGTCCCATAGAACACAAGCAATGTAACTCATTATAGAGTCATAAAGAATTATCTGATCATTTGAGCGACGTTGTAACCGCGTGTAACAGTGTTTCAACTAACTGTAAGCATTTATTTAAAAACTTTTTAAAATAAATGTCTTTTTTGGTTAGAAATAATTTGAGGACAATAAAAAAAAAGAAAGAACTAAATAAAATTAATTAATGAGCGACAATTTTCATTTTTTTAACGCTTTTCACTTCTAACTTTCTACCTTTAGGGGGGCTTCAGCCCCCATAGCCCCCCCCGTGGGTGCGCCTATGCTTAGAATACAACTCATTCACTTACAATATTCATACCAGCTTCATTGAAGCCATTCAAAATGGAAAGGTTGGGGGGGGGGGGAGCGAACTTTTTTTGACAAAAAAGAATTTCTTAAAATGTCATATGCAAAGCTCTACATTTAGGTACTACTTTCGGTTCTATTCCTATAAAATTCACAAAATCATTGATATGTTCATTTTCGCGAAAATACGTGCCTTTACAGTACTTCATTCATAAAGCTAAAAAAAAAATAGCCATTAAAAAAAATTCTTGCACATCTTGTACAGAAAATAAAGTTCAATGACACAATGATCCACAAAAATAAGTTATTTGTGTGGAATATTTTGTTGTTCAAAATAAAATAAATCGTGTGAATTTCAATAAAAGTAATGATGAGAGAAAACAGAATTCTTACACATTTTAACAAAAAATAAAACTGTTTTCTTAATAAGCTTCAAATAAGAAGGAAATAATTTTATGAAACTCGTTTCTGTAAAGTTAATTAAATTGAATAAATGAAAATAAGTAAATAATTCTAAATGAATGGCATTATTATACTGTAATGAATGCAGTACGAAAAACTTTTCACATTTCAGTTTCTTTACAATCTGATACTCAGAAAATTGTCAATAGAAAGAATGACTTATTAATTAATAATTAAAAAAAAATGTTATTGCTTGAAAATTCCTTTTGAAAACCATTTCTGTACAACACACTGCAATGATGGTTTATCTATTTTAAAAATAATGAGCCCTTGAAGGTCTGACTGTTTTTATTGCTTTTAATGATTTTTTGGATAATATATATATTTCGATATTTTTTTTTTTTTAATTATGAACTTAAAATTGTTCTTATTCACAATGAATGAACTATTTAAATGTAGTAAGAACGGGGTGTTGAAAAAAATCAATTTTTTAAAATAAAGTCAGATTAAAAAAATAATTAGATCAGATTTTTTAAATAAATTTAACTACTTAATGTTGAGCATGCTATGAGACAAATGGTAAATATCCAGTTGTTAATAGTATAAATCTGGAAATAAAATATTTCTTTGGTATGCAAATAAAATAATTCTGTTCCAAGTAGACGATTTTGGAAGCATAGCAAAATGGACTAATCACACATGGACTTACTTTACAAATTTAAAAGAAGATTTCAGAAATAGAACTTTTTCAGAAATGTCAGCCACATGCAATGACAATAATAGTACAGTCTACTCGCGATTGAACGACCTTCACAGGACCAAGTAGATTATCTCTCTATTCTAAAAAAAAAAAAAAAAAAAAAAAAAAACGGCCGCTGTCAAAAGCTTGTTCTGCTATCTCCTCCGAACGGGGAAGCCGGTCAGCTGACTTAAATTTCGGAATTCCAATTATTTTAGAAGCTATTGAAAAAATGAAAAAAATAAGCATAATGGTTGCCAGGTTTGGCCATTTTCGCCAGCATAAAATCATTCATGCCTTTGCAACAAAGCAATTCCTGATTGAAATTAACAAACATGAAGTGGAATGACACCATTTTTACGCCAAATTAAAAAGTCAAATAACAAAAAGTCAAATCCAAGTCAAAGTTAACCATTTTCAAATAGTTAAGTTCTCTTAGAACAGCTTAGCAGTTTAAAATGGACGCCAATTCGTTTTTCTAATAATGAGCCGCCCCATGCCTTGTTTGTTACTAGTTTGTATTATTATGATCATAATGAATATCTCGATCTACTATTAATTAAAACTCTTTCTAATATCGAAGAATCGATCTGAATATAAGATCGATCAGATCATCTGATCGATCATCAAGATTAGATCATCGATCTAATATCGAAGTAATGAAGACCGACATAGTCGGTCAACATTATATCACTGCTGATTGGCTGATAAATACAGAATTTTAGTCTTACATGGAAGTCTCGTCTTACACCTGGAGGTCTCTTGTCGCAAAAGCAGGAGAAGTCTCGTCTCGTGTCCATCCCTAGGAGTGGGGGTTGACATGTCCTTGCGTCGCTCTAGGTTGCGACGCAAATGTGAATCTTAACATAAACCACAACAGTAAACTAGAACAGTAACAGCAATCTGAAGGAGGGGGAGGGGGGGTTGATGCAAAGGTCTCTAGATGCAACCAGTGGACAAAATAGGCGAAATCGTGTTTTGACCAGGATGTATTTTTCCAAGTATTTTTTGCATCTGTTCGACCCAGTCAATAGAATACTGACTTATTGTATGTTACGGCATTCGGCAGAAAATTCGTGGGCGTCGGCAGCCTAGGGCTAGAGGAGTACTTGCCCCCCTCCCCTTGGATCTTGTATACTGTTATTTTCCCTGCTTTTTTGTTCTTTCCAAGATGATAATCTTATATTGGAGTAACTACCCCGTCTCCCGCTGGAAAATATTTTGCCGACGCCCATGTCCCAAAATGCTTGTAAAAGAAAAGAAAAGAAAAAAAAAGATTAGCAAGGAGTCCAGTACAGAAAGCAAAAAAAAAAAAAAAAGGTCCATTTGACATTAAGGATTGTTGAAGTGTGGTGGATTGAAAAAGAATGATCTTTTCAAGGCAGTCTTGTATGTGTGTGATTAAAATGACATCGCTTTTACAATAAAAATTGAATAAAAGATATTAAAGAAACAATAATAATCCATTCATAAAAAAATTAAAATGAATGATTGAATTCATTTTAGTTAGGAATACGTACATTACCCATATTTAAGTTAAATTCCTGAAAAACGAGCATCCCCTCCCCCGACCCAGAGCCTGATTATCACACGGGCATGCGGGGCTATAGCCCGGGGCCCCGGAAAAATAAGTGTCCCCCAATCTCCCGATTGATTGTTATCATGATTTATTACATATTCTATATACTGCAGTAATAAGTTTTTTTACAACTAGATTTCCTTTGTAATATCTATAGCACAATTTTTAACAATCAATGGACTTAGAGATTTAGTTTCTGTTCTTCTAATTCAAGGGTCTTTAAGAGTCGTGGACATAGGCGTAGAGTTATATGGGCCCGTGGGGCTCGAGACCCCCCAATAAATTGTGAATAGGGGCTGAGCCCACCCAATAATTTATGACTAAATACAGAAAACTAATTTATATTAACATAAAAAAATATTCACGCCATTTACAAATGTTTAAAAAAAAAAACTTTCATTTGTACTTTAAAAAATTTTCTTCTTTTGATTTCAATCATGATTTAGTATTCATTGTGACGCCCTGTAACACAAAATGTGACTATAAGCTGCCCTCGCCAGGCTCTGGTTCATTAAAATCAGATTACGCAATGTAAAGTATGAAATGAAGAAAAGTTCAGATGTGTCTAAAATGCACTCTCTCATCGAAAATGTTTTTTTTCCTCCTTTGGATTTTTTACTTTGCTTCCATTTTTAACTTATAACATGGTAGGAAGATACTATTTTGGATACTTACCTTACATGGGTGTAGAATTCTATGGACCCATAGAGCTCGAGCGCCTCCAATAATTGACACTTATATATAGTAAGTCATAGCTGCCAACTACTATGGAATATAACTAACAACTTTTTGTAAGCAGTCTATTTTTTAATTATTTTTTTCAAAATAGTAACCAGCTCGCGGGAGCATTATAAAAATTTTGCTCTATTTTAAGCCGAAAAATCATGAAGTGGTTAATTATATTCCGTAGTAGTTGGTAACTATGAGTAAGTTATATGTACGTGAATCAGTGGCGTAGCCAGACATTTTTCATGGAGGGAGGGTGGTTACGACTTTTGCATCTCACTTATATGTATATACGCCACTGACGTGAATATATGTGGTTGTGGGTACCGGCCCCCCCCAATAATTTTGAAAACTTTACGCTTATGCTCGTGGATCCATAAACGAGAAGTTAGGAGTTTTTGAAAACGTAGGGTATGGCCATACATAGGCTTACCGCAAAATATCCGTTCGTTAACATTTTTTATTTCGTGATGAAGGAAAGAAAATTTCGAACTTTTGGGTGTACCAGGAAAATTTTCTGGTGTGAGAAACTTTGCTCCCATGCCTAATGTGCCCATTTATTTTTTCCTTCAAAACGGGACATCGACTACTTTTTTTGGCAATAGTGTATTTATTTTCTTCCTCAAAACGGGACATCTGCTGTTTTTAAGGTCATAGTGTGGGGAGACTGAATTTCAGGTCTGGGTATCGTTTATTTGTTAAGAAAACGATCCAAAAAGCTTGTGTTAATGTTAATATCAAAATAAAATGAAAAAAAAAACACTTTGCAAAAGCCCGCATATACTATAAAAAAATAGTGCAAGACGTCCGTTTCGGGTGGTACAAGGGGTAGGCCCTTCTTCGACTTAAAAAACACCCTCCGGCACAAGGCAGGAAAGTGAGAAATGTAAACAAAAGGACACACAGAAAGAAAAGGAAGTTGTCATTCCGAAGGAAAAAAAAAAAATTCTTAAAAAACCAGAGTGAAAAAGGAAAATAAAGTGGAGATTGGGAGAGGGAAGGAATAAGCAAAAGAGGAACATGGCTTTAAAAAAAAGAAATAAAAATTAGATAAATTGAAATAGTTGACAAAAAAAGAACATTAAAAGAACAAACACAAAAACAATACATCCCCCGGCGTTGTCTTTGTGTCTCGAGAGGGGAGGGAGGGACGACAGTTTTTTTTTTTTTTTTTTTTACCAGGCACTACCGTTGGATGATTTTAGATTTTTTAACAGCCTTTATTGAAATCGTGACCGTGGGTTGCTCTCTTTCTAAAAACGGGACATTGCAGGGGACATTTTCTAAAAACGGGACATTACGTAGTCCCGAAGCTGTGCTTGGGGACAACGGGACAAGATATCTGAAAACGGGACGTATGGTCACCTTACTCATTACCCATATTTAAGTTAAATTCCTGAAAAACAAGCACCCCCCCCTTTTTTTTCGCCCCTACGCAAAAGAAAGAAAGAAAAAAAGAAATTGCTGACTGGCTTGTGTGCGTCAGTTGAAATAATTTGGACCGCTCGTTCTATAAGATTCTGTCTCAGACTTTCACTTTGGAGACCTTGGTCGTTTCTTTGGAATTTTCACGCCATTTCGCTCTGGTCGTCAGAATTCCTCTGCTGTTCGTTCTGCCTGCGCGTGTTCCCGTGACTTATTGCCTGTTCGCTGGGTTTTGTTTTTCTTTGGAAGTTGTTTGCTGGGTGCGCTCGCACGAGAAAAAGTTATTTGGAATTTTCTCGCGAACGACCTTCGGCACGTCGTTCAGGAAATGATTTGATCGTGAACGCCATTTCCAGAGAAGTTTAATTTATTCCGACTATTCGTGCTCTCAATTCCAGAGATTTCCAAATAAAGAAATTAGTCTGCGGTCCAGTGGCGACAATTTATCGCGAGCTTGGATTCCCGTGGCAAATGCTTGGGATGGGGGGTATCCTTTTGTTACAGTACTTTCTAAAAGTGTGGGATATATATATATATATATATATACATATATACAGGGATCTATGCAGACAAAATTTGGGTCCGTTTTACGCTTATTTAAGGTTGTAGTTCGAAGAAAAAGAACTCTGTTTTTAGTCTTGGTACACAAATTGAAATAAACTAATACAGGGTTTCTACAGACCTGAAAAGTCAGGGAAATGAGTTTTGGTCAGGGATTTTGGGAAAAAAGTCAGGGAAATGAGCAGAAATGGAAGAAAGGTCAGGGAAATGCAAGAAAAATCGAATTTTGTGGTAAATTCAAGAAAATATTGGATGTTTGAACCTAAGTATAGAAATTGTTTTATTTTCATTTTCTCATTTATCCTTATAAATAATTTTAAAATGGCTCTTTATGAGCATCTTGTGCAGTTGAAATAGGCTCAATTTTATCCTAAATGATTAACAAACATGATTTTTGTTAGAATCCAGTGATGTCCAATAAGATTCTTGTATATATTCATTTTATTATTATTTGTTTAAAAAAAAGGGCAAAATATATAAAAAGTTATTAATGAAAGGATGTCATGTTAAAAATAGAAACGCAAAATTCGGGAAAGCACGCTCGATAAAGTCATGGAAGAGCGTGATGGATGTCAGGGAAGCAAAAGCTGTGAAATCTGTTGAAACCCGGTAATAGCACCATGGTCTCCAAAAAATTCCAGAAGGTTCTTCATAACCTGCTTTACACACTGTAATACGCAAAAAAGCTGTGCCTTTTGTGAAATTTTCAGAAAAAATTCTTAAACATGTATCTGAGCTGCAAAAATTTTCGAAGAGTGATACATTGTGCGAAAATTTCCGATTTTTAAGAATTTTTTCTAAAAGTTTTAAAATTGATACAGGTTGATCGTTTATTTCGGTATGTAGTACAGCTTGTAAAGAGACAATTTCAAAATTTTGAAGTGCCTGACATAATTAGTTTACTTATGTACAAAAATCACATGATTTTTTCAAAATACACCGTTAATGGCTCCTTCACAAAATCACCATCGATTAAAGCGGCTCTTTCACAAAAATATAATCGATTAAAACTACCCTTCATTGGCATTTCACGCTATATTTTAATTTGGTTTGTAAATTATTTTAAGGAAAAAAAAAGACTTTTGCAAAAATTGGTATGAAATTCAAAAAAATGGGAAAATCACAAAAATGATGCAGTTGGCTGTGCCGGCACAGCCAACTGCATCAAAAAAGGGGTCTTTAGATCTGTGGCACGTGATGAACATTTCGATCATCCACCCTCTTTCTGGTCGTTAAGTCGAGCGATGGTGATGGCTGCCCTTTTTTCAGCATGGGGCCATCTATCCAGCTGTTCTCACACTCCTCCATTTTTGAGTAGATGTCAGTGTTGTTAAAAATAATCGTGACTTTTTTTTTACGGGAAATAGCGTGCTCAAAAGTAAGGGATTCTCGTGGAGCTCTGTCACCCGCCACTATTTTTATAGAAATCCAATCTATTCTTCGTGACTGGCAACAATCAAAACATCAGAGTTTGGTGTTCCCAGAGTGGGAACACTGCGTATTAAAAGGTTAAAAAAAGAAATCAGATTTTATTTTATTAGAATTCTATTTTTCATTAGCTTTGTGTTTTTATATTTTTAAACAGGCAATAATAAATTAAATAACTGAACTATGTGTTATATTCTACTCATTATTAACAAAAAATTAAATATCTATGTTTAACCTAAAGACAATGTATTATTTTGTGCAAACTACAATCAGTTTAAAGAACAAATTAACACTTTCAGATCTGATTAAATAATTTCTCTTAGAATTAATTTATTTTTCTTTTCACAATAGAGAGGAAATTTGTTATTAAAAAATCTGATGTGAGCACCACATGACTTCCTTGTATGTCATGTTTTCAGTACACTTCATCTAAACTTATTTCATTTGAAAATTCATATACAGTACTTCAATAATACTAAGGCTGATTAATTTCTAGCCAAATATTTGAGATATCACCAAGCTGGGTTCAATTTTAAAACTTATTTTTGTCAATACCTTATAAAAAAAAAAGACCAAATACCAACCTAGTTTGTAATGCACAAAATATAAGTTTTGTTCATGATTATGTGATAAATTTGTTGACGCTATTTTTTCTTCTCTTTGCAGTTCAGCGAGCCCGAAATTTACAGAACAAAGGAAGGAAAGGTAAAAAAAAAATTCTTCATTACTCACATGTATTTTTTAACATTTGCCAACATTTTTGCCATAGAAATGGTTTGGGAAAACTACCTTCTATATTGGGTTGTTCGGAAAGGAATTTCATTTTTTTCCAACAGAGGATTTAATTGTATATTTCCACAGCTAAGCCTGCTTGCAAAAAAAGTTCAATTGATTCTGAGCAGTAGTTTTTGGTTGGTGGTATATTTTCTAAAAGGGAAAAGAAAAACTGGTATTTTCCACATGATTTGCTTGTTCTCTATCAAAAAGGCAAAAATACTGTTTTAGAAAGAAAAAAATTATCAAATGTGTACGGAGAAGATGTATTCAGAGAACACCAGTGCAAAATTCGTTTTCAAAATTTTGCCCTGGCAATTTTGATGTTGCAGCCACATCATGTCAGGGACCGCAGTGCTCCTTTTTTTCCTGTTTTTCCTTTTTTTTTTTTTCAATTGGCTCCTTTTTTCCTACTTTTTTCTTTAAATACAGTTTCCTCTCCTATTTTCAGCCTTTTATTCCTTTTCCCCTCTCGCTTTCCCACAGTTCTCTTTTTGATTTTTTTTTTCTTTTCTTTCTTTCGGAATGACGGCGCCGATAGTACGGCCAATCATAAATATCACTCACGTGAAGAAGTCCAGCTTCCATAGGGATAATGTAAGAGCAGAAACGCGCGCATACGCAGTGTTGGCGGAAACCGTGGGGGTGAAAAAAACAGCTTTACAGGGCTCGAACGCAGATCCGAAACTATTTAAGTTAGCTGGGAATTATTCCCCCCCCCCCCTTCTTTAACGAAGAAACGCCGTTTAAAATTCTTCTAATCATAGTCGGATAATGTAGACGCACGCCAGACGCGGATACATTCAAAGGTCTTGCAGATAGTTTTCCAGTAATTCCAAGTTGTTTTTTTTTTTTAAATGGATAGTTACCTAAAATCTTTTTTAAGTCACTATAACCCAAGCAGAGCTCATTCTAGGCGGGGTCAGCGGACCACTGCGCTGATGATTAAAAATTAGACATCCTCTTTTGCCTGCGAAGTTTTTTGTATTTTTTTAATATCTACGGAAGCTTCGTTATCCCTTATATTTGTTCTCTTATTTGGTGGGGAGGAATTTACACAACTTTTATGCTAATAGAACTCCCCTCCCCACCGTACCAGTAGGCTTGGCGCCAATGCAAATGCACGCCGCCCGTCTCTGTGGTGAAAACGGTGGAAGGAAATCAACTGTGTAAAAATTCATTCATCTACAATTTCTTTATTAATAGACCGATTTGTTTGAAATTTTGGGAATTACTTTTAAATGCAAAAATTTTAAAAAGACATCTTAATTTGAACAAAAGTTAGAAATTTATTCTCGGAACATTTTTTTTTTTTTTTTTTTTTTTTTTTTACTTTTGTGGTTTTCTTTCAGAGCTAGACTGGGGGAGAAAGATGAGGTTGAGGTTCTTATCTCCTTTCAGGCTGTTTCAAAACTGCCACTTATATAGGTGACCAGCTGATTGTTAAAATCAACAGAAGAACACTTATAATGGCTGCAGATAATCCTGAAAAAAAAATGTTAGCTATTGTTGTCCATTTTCAAAAAAATTAATAAATTACTAGAATTTGTAGTGGAATATGTATTGAATAACTGGAATAGATATTTATACCATTATATGGTAATTTTGAACAGAAGTGTTATTACTAATTTCATGCATTAACTATATTTTAATTGTTTGTACTATTGGATTAATTCTTACAAAGACAAGTGAATGATGAAAAATTGAATGAATTATTTTTAGAAATGTAATAACTTGAAAACTGAAAAAAAAAAATAATAAAAATGAAAATTTAGGTTCAGAACAACTTAACTTTATTAAGTGTTTCATAATTTAGTTAAACTTTTATTGGTGATTCTTAACAAGGTGATCAAACAAATAGTTATTAAAATGTGCTTCTTATGCAAAATGCAGCATTTTCTTGTCTATTAGGTATACTTGGGTGATTATTATTATAAAAAGAAAAAAACTTTAAAAATCTTTTAAAGAAATATTCTTATTAACTTAACTATTTATAATTTATTTTAATAAGTTAATTAACAAAGTTACTTAAAATGTAATTCTTTTACATTACTTAGCTTTATCAACTTAATTAATTTTATCAAATTTTTAATAAAGGCTAGTAATAAATTTATTAATAATTACTAATTAATTATTATTAATCAATAAAGCATTTGTTTACTCAATTTTTTAGGGGATTTTTGCAAATTAGAATCAGGATATGTACTGCCCTTTTTAAGAAACACAATGCCCTTTTTTAAAACCTTTGCACCCTGCCCTTTTCTTCTACTTAGAATGAGAAAAAATTTATTTATGAAACTTAATTTATTTTAATTATTGTTTAGCTATGGGAATCTCTGCTTAAACTTGTTTTAAATATAAATTTAGGAAACAATTGATGAAATAATATTGAATATTGGTTTAATCCAAATCCAGTTGTTTGAATTAACACTTTTGGGGGGATTTTAACTCCGAGCAAGGGTTGCTTTCATTATTATTTTGTAATGAGAATTGCTGTCACAGATTGGGGAAAATGATGCAAAGGAAGCATGAATGGGCATGCAGGCATTTTTAGTAAATAGTTTGAAAATTACTGAAACAATCTTTGCCTATAAATCATTCATTTTTGAAAGATCTGGAGCAGCTGCATTCGGCTCTCAGATCCTCTCAGAATGACAGAGCCATTCAATGCTTATGTGTTTGTTTAGCATCGTGAAATTTGTCTAATGAAATTATAGACAAAACAGTTTTGGAACACCAAGCTTACAGATTAGATGACGAAGTTGATCTAATTGTAAAAAGCTTTAATGAACGTTCTGATGATGACAGACAGGTACTGGAAAGAAGTTTTCAGTCTTGTTGATACGATGAACGGAAAAGAAAAGTATTCAAATTTATTGATTATAATCAAAAATTGCCTTTCTCTGTCGCATACCAATTCTGATGTTGAAAAAGGTTTTTCTGTAAATTGCAGTGTTCTGTCTTATGAATGACATGATCTCTCAGAATTCGACAAGTTAAAGATACCATTAGGAGAAATGGTACCATTAGTAATATTGCAATTACAAAACAGCTACTTAATGCTGTGACTAAAGCATATGCTGTTTATTCGCAAGAAAAAGCGATAAATAAAGCAACTGAAGACATGAAAAGAAAAAGAAGCCAGCGAAGTAAAAAGGAGAAAAGAAAAGAATGGAAAAAAAAACAAACAAACAAAAAAAAAAAAAAAAAAAAACAGAAAATTGATGAGAGAGTAAAAGATCTGCAGGAAGATCTCCAAGCAGTCCAAACATACCTTAAAGAAAGCAATACGAAATTACAGGATGCAATTAAGTAAAAAATATTCCGAACATGAAGATCGCTACTACAGCAATTGAAATAGCAACACAAAAAGTTGAAAGTATTACAAAAGAACTAAAAGAAGCTGAAGCTGATAGAAAAATCTTGTAGATGAGACTTTACTTGTGACAACTGTATCAATTACTATTTGTGATTTTATGTTGAAAAAGATAGAAGTTAATGGAATTTAAATATTAATTAAAAATTCTCTAATTAATTTAACAAGAGCTTCATTTTTTAATTCCTGAGTGTCGTGGAAAAACATAACTAAGTAGCAATAGATGTAAACTTATTTATTTATTGTTAGCAATTAAGGAAAAATAACTGACAGAAATTTGTTCTTAATCGTTTCTTTTCAATAATAAAACAAAAAGTCTTTTGAATGAAAAAGTAAGTCTTTTGTACTATTATTGTCAAGTCTCTTGAACTTGACAATAATAGTACAAATGGTTACATTCTTATTAATAAAGAGTACCCAGTATTTCTAACTTATGAATGCATGTTCTTAAAATTTTTTTAGAAAAGATTCACAGTTAAAATTTTTAATTATGTAGTTTGTTTAGCACGTATTTATAGATAGATTGATCTCCCAAAGAACAGTAAAAAGCTCCTTTTTTTTTTTCTTTTTCTCTCCTTTTTTTCCCGATTTTTGTTCCAAAATTTTTGCTTCTGACCCTGCATCATGTGCTCGAAGGCCATTTGAAGCTGATAAAGACACAATTAAGGTCTTTATTGCCATATTTTTCTTCCTTGTTCTATAAAACCCATCTTTGGAATCGAAATCTATCTTAAAATCGCATACTAAAATTATTTTACAATCTTCGCCAAGTATATTCCAACTATACTTCACCGTTTTAAATACTGTTTTGATTGTGCATCATAATCCAGGAGTGTGCCATGTTTGTCTTTCTTGGGTTGATTCCTACTTTAATGCCCCAATTCTTGCCAAGGTGGCGATATTTAAATGTATTCAGTTATCAGGGTGACGATAATTAAATGCATGCTCTTATCAAGGTGGCAATAATTAAACATATATGCAGATGATATTTTGTATTTATGTGCCAACTGTAATTTAGATTTAACATGGTGATTTAGAACAACATGCAAGTACAGCATTGCATTACTTATTTATTTATTTTGGGTTGCCAATATAGTTTTAATAATTAAGTGCCCAGTCGCAGAAACCGTGCGTGCGACGTGGCGTTGCCCATCGCAGATTCTTGAAAAGGTCTGCAGACTATTTCAAGAGTTCAATCGAACGATATCACTGACTGCACTCGGTGATTTAGTATCAAATCTTTCTCCATCCTTTTTGTGAATAATTATATTTTTGTTCATTGCAAGCCATTATGCTAACTTTTGTATCAACAGTTAAAATGATTGTTTCGCCAAAATTTTTCTTAATCTTTTGGGTGAGCTTTCATTTCTTAACCAAGTTTTGAAATTTTGTTGAATTAAAATATAAAACATGTTTATAAAATTCATTAAAATGTTATTTGAAAAAAGTAAATCAGCAGAAGGGATTTGTTGGCCAGTACTTCAGAGAAAATTTTACCAAAAAAAAAAGGGGGGGTGCAATTCTAAAAATGGTTATCAAAATTATGTAACTGAACAAGAAAAAATCTACACAACTTGAAATTGTAGGCAAAATGAATGCTCTAAATTAAGCAAATGCTGCATATTTGACGTATAAGATGCATGTTTTGATTTAATATGCATTTTATGGCTAATCTGACACATACCACCAGTTTACCTTACAGACTATTTTAGTATTTTTAAATCTACATTGCAGACTGGTACAGAAAATTCTGAAACTGGGATTAAGTGTCTTCAAACTCCTTCACTGTTGTGTTTATCGCTCATTTGTTTACTTTAGTTTTCATCTAGTTCTTTTGGGAGCGTTGAAACTTGTGCATAACTCCATAGAGACCCATGACTACAGAGTTCGCGAAAGTGTGGTGATTTTTTAGTTGGCGAGAATTGGCATTTTAAACTAGGAATCAACTCTTTCTTGTTCCATAAAACACATCTTTGGAGTTGAAATCTATTTTAAAATCGCCTACTAAAACTGTTTTATAATCTTCACCAAGCATATTAACTGTACTTCACCATTTTAAATATTGTTTGGAATAGGCATCCTAATCCATGAGTGTGCCGTTTTTGCCTTTCTTGTTAAATAAAATGCATCTTTGGAACTGAAATCTATCTTAAAATCACCGACTAAAACTGTTTTACAACCTTCGCCAAGCATATTCCAACTATCCTCTACCATTTTAAATACTGTTTGGAATGGGCATCCTAATCCATGAGTGTGTCGTGTTTTCCTTCCTTGGTCCACAAAACACTTCTTTAGAATTGAAATATATACTATACTAAATTGTCTACCAAAACTGTTTAATAATTTTCTCCAGGCATAGTCAAACTATACTTCACCTTTATAAATACCATTTGGAAAGTGTAACCTAATATATGAGTGTACCGTATTTGTCTTCTCTGTTCCATAAAACACTTCTTCGGAATTGAAATCTATATTAAAATCGCCTACTTAAACTATTTTACAATCTTCGTGAGGCATTTTCTAACTATACTCCCCCTTTATTATAAATTGTCGCATTTTGTCACCAAACTTAGCGATCCTTTATCAAAAAAATCAAACCTTGTGCAACTTTCAACATTTTATGAATGCTCCCTCCCCCCCTTTCCAGGTTATCTGGCAAACACATTTGAAAAGTTCATATCTACAAAACCTGCTGACAAGATCATGTAGACAAAAATCATTTTATCTTCTAGTCTCGGAAGTATTTTCCCAGGTAATGACTGTGAATTTTGTATCATGTAGATCAGGGCTCGCAACACATTTGCCTCACCACAAAATAGTATTGATTCTCATATTTTACTTTATGTATTTTGGAAATTTTCCCCGATTATAGGAAATGCTTTTATAAATATGCATTAAGTATTTTATGTAATAAAATGATCTCATTATAAATGTATTATATTTGAGATTTTGGAAAGATTAAACTTTTTATAAGTATGAATGAAGAGTCAGTTTAAAAGAAAGTTTTATTCAGTTTGTCATAATTAATATGAATGAATTTGTGTATCTTTGTCTGTCAGAACTAAAGTACCACTTGTCTGTGGCATGTTATGGATTTATGTTTTGGATAATATCTGTTCCATTTACAGATATTGTTAGAATATCATTCACTAGCAGGTTTTCTACAGACCTGGAAAGTCAGGGAAATGAGTTTTTTTTCAAGGAAAGTCAGGGATTTATGAAAAAAGTCAGGGAAATTAGCAGAAATTGGTCAGGGAAATGCAAGAAAAATTAATTTTTACGGTATAATCAAGAAAATATTGACTGTTTGAACCTAAGTATAGAAATTGTTTAATTTTCATTTTCTCATTTAACCTTATAAATAATTTGAAAATGGTTCTTTATGAGCATCTTGTGCAGTTGAAATAGGCTCAATTTTATCCTAAATGATTAACAAACAGGGTTTTTGTTAGAATCCAGTGATGTCCAATAAGATTCTTGCATAGATTAATTTTATTATTATTATTATTTGTAAAAAAAGGGGCAAAATATATAAAAAGTTATTAATGAAAGTATGTCATGTTAAAAATAGAAACTCAAAATTTGGGAAAGCACGCTCGATAAAGTCGGGGAAGAGCGCGATAGATGTCAGGGAAGCAAAAGCTGTGAAATCTGTAGAAACTCTTGACTAGTCAAAGCGAAAATTCTTCTTGCCAGTTGGTGAGTGGAAATTGTGTGTCCTCGTGTGGATTGATTGTCTTGTATCTTTTTACAGGAACCAATGATGCTTTTGTTGTTATCCAGATGGGAAAGGAGAAATTCCAGACATCTTTGAAAGAGAAGGTCGTTGATCCAGAGTGGTACGAAGAGTGTGACCTGTGAGTTTTTGTTAAATCATCATACTTCTTTTCCAGAAACACAATCCGCACTGAGCATTAATCCGTACATTTTAATCCTTTAACGCGCAGTGTTCCTGCTCTAGGAACACCAGACTCAGACGTTTTGACAGTTGCCAGTCACAAAGAACAGATTTGAAGTCTATAAAAAGAGTTGTGGGTGACATAGCTCGCCTTTATCCTTTACTTTTCCTTAAAGAAAATCAGGGTGTCGATAGATCAGGGAAATCAGGGTACTTTTTCGATCTGGAAAAATCATGGAAATATCAGGGAATTTTGCAAAAATATTTAAAAATCAGGGAACTTTTGTTTCTGCCTAGTGAACTAGATCATTTTTAATTGTCAATCTGATGCGCGGCTCCGTTCTGGATCACATGACACTCAACTGATGCACAGATACAGACATTTTACGAATCCGAAACCAGAATACAGATCATACGAGGACATAGAAATATGAATCCGAGACTAAGTGATGTAGTTTTAAGTGATGTAGGCACTATCACTATACGAATCCGAAAAAGTGCATGTATTCGGACTCGTTCTAAGATGCGGATCATACAAGAAATCGGATATGCGAATCATATCGGCATGTGAATTGCTTCCTGAATAAAGTCATAGGTTAAATGAATGGTAAAAGATGATTTAGTCTATTACTTACTGTGCCCTTGTGTTTTTTAAAGTGATGGGCCATTTGAGTGATGCCTGCTAAGCTCCCCCGCAAGACGATTTTTTTTTTTTTATGGATAGTGCTCATTTTAAAGCCTTTTTACATATATATATATATATTTTTTTTTGAAACGATACATTGATTGAAATAAAATAAGTTGACTAGGTCGCCAGTTTATTTTGATCAGTCATCCTTACGCTTAAAATTGAACACTGCCTTTATGAAACGAGGAAACTTTCTGCTACATATTGTCTTTTAGGGTTCGACTAAATCTTATGTTTGGATTTATGAAACTGAACTACAATTTTATTAATATTAAGCATTTTTGTGGTTTTCTATTATTTATTTCCCTATATGAAGCATTCACCTGTTGGTGCATGATACATAATGGCGATTTATATGAAAGATTATGGTATGTATGTACATAATTAGTTCTGGAAATTTGATAAAGATTGTCAGGGAAATCAGGGAAAAATCAGGGAACTTTTTTTCTCAATTTCTGTAGCCACCCTGAAAATCCTTTACTTTTTAGCACGTCCTTTCCCATAAAAAAAAAAAAAATTGTCCCGATTATTTTTTACAGCACTGGTATCTGCTGAAAAATGGAAGAATGCGAGAACAGCCGGATAGATGGCCCAATGCTGAAAAAAGGTCAGCCGTTGCCATCGCTCGACTGAACAACCAGCAAGAGGGCAGACGATCGAAACATTCATCGCACAGCCAGCTGCATCAAAAAAAGGGTTCTAGATCTGTGGCCTGCGATGAGCGTTTCGATAGTCTGCCCTCTTTCTGGTTGTTCAGTCGAGCGATGACAACGGCTGACCTTTTTTTTAAGCATTGGGAAAGGGTTAATCAAGAAATGCACAAAAAAATTTTAAATTATAATTATGAGCTATAATTTCACTTTTGTTGTTTGATTGCTATTTATCAGTTCAGTAAACAGGATGTCCACCACCGACTAAAAAGGCGACTTTTGCCACTTAATGCCATTTTCATACTCTTTACAAGATTTTAGCTACTTGTACCTTATGTAGGCGACTCATTTGAAAATCAGATTTCGTAATTTGTTCAACTCCCTATTCCTTTCAAAGTTGCATCGTACAATG
The DNA here is from genome assembly GCA_038373885.1 of Cheiracanthium punctorium. NCBI lineage: Eukaryota > Metazoa > Arthropoda > Arachnida > Araneae > Cheiracanthiidae > Cheiracanthium > Cheiracanthium punctorium. The sequence goes on from JAWZYV010019555.1 coordinate 22,278, forward strand.
GGTCGTTCATTAAACATTCCAATCTCTTTTTTTAATTGTTCTATAAAAATTAATGTACTGCAGTCAACTCCCTCCAATCCACACAGGTTGGGACCAAGGGCTGTGCGGATTATGGAATTTTGCAGATTATAGGCTGTCTTTTGTTTACATGCTAAGTTTTGGAATTTCCACACATAACAAAATAAAGAGGACATAGAAATTACGACACATTACTCCGAAGTTTGTTATTTACGTGCATGCAGTATAAAATTAATGTTATTTAAAGCATTAAAACATAAAATACGCACACTTTGATAAATATTCCCTTCGAATAAAAATTGAGAAAGTTGTAAAAGCTTTTATCTATCATTTTTTATAACGGTAAACACAAAATAAACTTTACACACGTACATGTAAACAAAGTTGTTTGTTTACATCTGAAATATATCGCGAATTGTAGGTGTTCGCGGATTATCGACCTTTTACTTAACTTATAATTTGATATTTAGATTACAATTTTTCAGCAAATTCGACTTCCCCCATGCTCAGTATACACCCTGAATCAATCAATATAATCCCTACCTCTTTTAAATTCTTTAATTTTAAAACAACTTATTAAAAAGTTACCTGAAAAGTACCTTAAAATCTTAGCACTTTCGGTGGCCACCGAACTTGCTGTTTTAAAAGGATTTAAGGTACTGGTAACTTTTTAACAATATTTTATCTCCTTTTATGATTTTATGAATATTCAAAACAACTTTTATTGAAATACAGGGTTCGTACGCCCTCAGGGAAACCTGAAAAACTCAGGGAATTGAAAATTAGCTCTTAAAACTCAGGGAAATCTCATGGGAAAATGTAATTTTGCTTTAAAAACCTGGAAAATCCAGCTACAACCCTGGAAT
>JAWZYV010019556.1:0-24608 GCA_038373885.1 Cheiracanthium punctorium
CCAGGCAGTATAACGGCAAGGGGGCAATTGATCCCCCCCCTGATTTTTGTAGTAGTGTATTTCTAACTTTGTTTGCTCTTTCCAACATGGTAACCATACGTTGAAGTAGTCTTTGCCCCCCCTACCCCCCTCTGGGAAATATTCTAAGGGCGCCACATCTGGCTATGTTAGACCTGTCACTCACTTTTCACCTCTTGGACTTGGATCACATGAGGAGGTGCGGCCAGTCAGAACGTAGGTGTTGCGCGCGCATGTGAGGTGGAGTGTTTCGTTACCATGCTAGTTTCTAATTTTCAGTAATTTGTAAGTGTTTTTTCTCTTTTTTTTGTTCTTGTTGGATTATAACTAGATAGCAATTAACAACAATATTCTCAGTCCATTTCATGCGAAACATGAAAAGACAAATTTACACTAAGCGCTTGTATATACGTACGCACTTGCTAAAAATGGTCTGGGTGTCAAGGGGTTAATAATACAGTGAAATTTCTCGGGAGCGACCACCCTCCGTTCCGCGAAAAATCGGTCGTTAAGAGAGGTGGTCCCCAAAGAAGTTTAAACATTTGATAGGGGAAAAAAAAAACACGTTAAAAATATTGCTTGTTTTGTTGTTTATGAAAGTGTGTACCAATACATAAGTAATTATACAAACCTATTTTTAAAATTTAAATTTTAATAAAACGTTTAGAAATTTCGGAAATTTTCATTTTTGTTTCTCTTTTCGAAAGCACTTCTCTCTGTCACTACTTTATTTGTTACCCCTGACAAAAGAGCACTGATCCTCATATTCTTCATGCATTTCGAATTTGCCATAATAAAATCGATTTGCTTTACAATTTACTTTTTGGGTTTTCTCAAAACCAAAAGTAAATGCCAGCGTTCTTTCCAAATTTCCTTTTTCGTGTAACTCGATCACATTGATGCGCTTCTCGAACGATAAAAATAACTAGTTTTTTTATACGTGTCTCTTCTCTAACCTTTAAGATTTGTACGTGCACTTGCACCCGACCTGCTAACGATTAGTAGTAGTGCGGTTTTTGTTGATTTTTTGAAAAGTGCAAGAGAATTTTCGTATACTGAACCAGGACTGGTCGCTTATAGAGGGTTATGTGGTCTCTTCTAGATGACCTTTTAACCTTAAGTTGATAGGATAAGAAATCGGTGGCTTAGGTAATAGGTCGTTGCTGGAGGGGGTCGTTTAATAGAGGTGGTCGCTCATAGAAGTTTCACTGCATTAAATAATTAAAACTTTGTAAAACAACGCACATAAATATGTACTTATCGTCAGTACACGTGCAGTCGATTGGTCTTTTTTTTTTTTTTTTTTATTGCAGTCGACCGGGTAATTTACTGACCTCAAATAATATTGACACCCAATAAAATTAATTGAACCCAAAATACTTTAAATAAATTAAAGTCTATGGACATCTTCAGTGCATTAAATGTCTGTAATCCGCCATTGTTCTCGCCGTGCACAAAATCTTGGTCCACAATTAAATCCCACTTTCGCCAATCCTGGCTGCTTTTGACAACTCTCTGAATTTTGACAGGAAATTCAGTTTCCGAGACTGAACTTAGCTTGACGATTTGTTTCTATTGAGAAAGAAATCGCCAAACCTTAATATTTCCGAAGTATTGTAGCTCAATTTCAAAATTAAATAAGTTAGAATGAAATGGATCAAAAGTTTATATGTAATTTAATACTATTAATATATATGTAATTTAATACTATTAATGTAATTTAATACTATTTAATAATAACACAACCCTAGTAGCACAATTAGTCCAAAAGACGTTTAAAACACGTTTTTTAACGTCATAAAACGTGTTTCCAACGTAATTTGAACGTTTTTTGAACTAGTTGTGCTACTAGGGAAGGAAATTTTGCGGTATCCGTATCAGAATTTTTTAAGTTAAAAAAAAATCGTTTCGAACGAATATGGAACCTTTTCGTTTTTTGAAGTCGGTTAGTAAAATGTGTGTACCGCCAAAAAAAGTAAATAAAATATTTTGAGGGTACAGTCTTTATTGAGGAATAAGAAAATTTGAGGATTAAAAAAATGTTTCTCACATTTCTTATGAATTACTCTTATTTTAAAATTTTTACGACGGTAGAATGATTCTTTTTTTCTAATTATTATACAGACGTTGGGAATTTTCGAATGAAAATAAATCATATGCAACTCGGCTATTAACCCTTTAACGCGCAGTGTTCTCGCTCTGGGAACAACCAAACTCTAACATTTTGATTGTTGCCAGTCACGAAGAATAGATTTGATTTTTATAAAAATAGTTGCGGGTGACATAACTCCGCGAGAATCCTTTACTTTTTAGCGCGTCATTTCCCGGAAAAAAAATTGCCACGATTCTTTTTAACAGCTCTGACATGTGCTGAAAACTGGAAGAATGAAAACACACAGCCGGCTGTGGCGGCATAGCCAGCTGTCGCCAAAAAAGGGTCTCTAAATCTGTGCACGCGATGAACGTTTCGATTGTCCGTCATCTTGCTGGTAGTTAAGTCGAGTGATGGCAACGGCTGCCCTTTTTTCAGCATTGGGAAAGGATTGCGCCTCAAAGGGTTAAAGCGCCATCTGTTGTCGTTCAATGACACCTCTTGAAATCGGTTCGGAGGGAAAGCCACACAGAGTGAAGTTGAAGCAGGAGAGAAAATACTGCGCATTTAGTTTCAGTTTCTCCTTATTTAAAAAACATCATCCACACTATTATTTCCTTCTTTTTTTTAATTCGGAAAACCGGTTTGTCGTTTGCGTCTTCAAAAGGTAACTGAAGCAAGCATGGTGGGGTCTTCGCCGCCCCATTACGCAATTCCCGCATGGGAATGTATGTCAGTCAGAATTGGACAGCGGTGAAAGGAAAAACACAGTGCTTGTTTTTTTTTTATGATATTCCGTTTTTTTCTTTGTATTTTCATTTGGCCCGTGGCATCAGGAGCTGCTTGTTTCGCATGTGTCCGAATAACATGCTGAAATTATGGCTTGTTTTCTTTCGAAACTACTATTCTATTTCTTCATTTTTGATTGTTTACGAAATTCGTGTGTTGTTCTCATCTTAATTTATAACGCCATATTTTATCCCCTCCCCCTAAACAATAATAACTTTTATTAGTTAAGTTATTACATTAGTTTTGTTTCTTAGACACCGTTTTCAGTAATGCTTTTTCATGTTCAACGATTCCCGTATGTATTATCTTAGTACGCAAATAAGAGTTACTATGCGTTAAAAAAATAAATCGCCCTTTTCCAACATATATATACAGTGGCTGAGCGTATTGCTTTCCCAACGGAAGGTGACCTGGTTCAAAACCAGGTCGCGTCAGCCGACTTAACCGTTCGGAGTTTCCATTGGTTTTCTCCGATACTTCGCGTAAATGCGGGTTAGGATCCCTTAGAAAGTCCCCCACCGAAGGCAATCCCCCCCTTCGGCTTAGGTTCCTCGCGCAGATACTTGGCCGTAACACCTCATTTCATTTCCAACACACACACACACACATACCGTTTGCGTCAAAAGTTCCTGAAAACTTTAAAAAATTATTAAATCTGAACAAAAGATAGTAAAAAACTGCGGTTTGCACGAATGGCATCAGAAAGAGGGCAGATTTTTTTAAAGAACAACAACAAAAAAAAAAAAGGTTAAAAAATTGTGCGATAGGTGGGGCTGTTATGCTACCAAGATGATTTATGCAAATCAGGTTATCAATAAAACACTTAAATGTACGTGGACTCTTCAGTGGATGCCAGCATCATGCTGTTGTTACAGGATAAAGCATTGATTATCATGCTCTTTTTATAAAAATGACGAATCAGCAACAAACGCTCTGAGGAAATTTCGCGCTGCAAAATAAGTCTTTGAAAATATAGAATTGTGTTGGTGTTGTGTTTCTGCTCATTTTATTTAATGCATACCTCATTTGCATTAATTTGCTTTGCATATTCAACATCAGCGCCACCTATCGGTCATTTTTGAACTTTTTTGTTTGTTTATTGTTGTTCTTAAAAAAAAATCTACCCTCTTTCTGATGCCATTCGTGCAAAATGGAAATTTTTATCATCATTTGTTCTTTTTTAATGATTTTTTTAAAGTTTGCACGAACTTTTGACGCTCGCGGTATATAAAAGAAAAAGAAAAAAGAAGCCTTGCGCCTATTTCAGGCATTTATTCCCAAATTGTAGAGAAACATGGATTCAGTGTGCATAGGTTATGGGCAATCAGCGACGAGTTCAAAAATTCTTTTGGGGAGAGGGGCTAGTAAAATAAATAAAGAAAAAAAAAAGTAAAACCTTGTTTGTCCCAAACAAAATTTACAGTAAAGCAGAAGGTTACTCTAAACCATGTATGGGCGAACTTTTGGGAAGTTGCAGGCCAAACTTTATGATGCTAACGAAGTGGCGGACGTATAAATGGAATTTTGAATAGTTTCTATGGGGATTTACCCCATACAATGTTCCGTAGGCCACATCCGGCCGGCAGGCTGCCCATATATGCTCTAAAGCAATGTAACATTTTTTGTGAGGGGCTAATTTATAATAAAGAGAAGCTCTTTTTACCTATCCATGTTACCCTTCAGCGATGACTTTTCTTTTTTTTTTGGAGGGGGGGGGGGCTGAAGCCAAAGCCCTTTCCCTGGATCCGCACTGAGGACGATCGCTTCATTTACCCCCCCCCCCCCTCCTATCCGCCACTGATACGAAGATCGCAAAACACAATCACGGTACAGAACTTGTTCTTTGACGATTTTTACTAAAAACGATTATTATTGAAATTACAAACTTTAGCAAAATAAATTGTTTTGTTCTGGTTTCCGCGTCGCAAGGGATGATCCCATATTTATTTATTTATTCATTTATTATTCTCGCCTTCCAAAGTTGGACAGCCGCGAGCGCAACTCAACTCTCCCATCGCCACCACGCCTCTTCTCGCACGTGCAATTCGAATGGCTGTAAAAATAACTTTCGTGCCCCTATTCTTTTCTCCACTTTCCCGAAAGGGAAATCGACATAAACAAACAGATAAATAAACAAAAAAAAAAACAGTGTTAACGACCGTTATTATGGTCATAAAGATAAGAATTTTTATTATTTTCTATACTGCAGCAGTCACCGCGTTTCTGCGGGCAGTATTTTCAAATAGGGTAGGTAAAGGAAATGAGGTGCGGATATCGTAAAAAAGCTGTGGGCAAAAATAATTCAGCGAGGTATTTATTTATTTATTCCGTGAAATGACATAGAATTTTCACGTGAAAGCCAAACTTCAGATTCGATACCAAGAACAATCGCGTATGGGCTTACATGAAAATTTTGCGTTGTGAGATAAGGTATATGGGTATATAGACGACTTTTAGAAACACACACACAGCTACTTTAGACATCACTAATAAACAGTGCCGGCTCAAGCTACCGGCAACTCGGGCTGATGCCCGGGCACCATCAAAGCACGATCTTAGGGCGAGAAAACTTTTTTTTCTAAGCGTTAGTCCTGTGGAGGTGGAAGTCAATAGAAATTATATAAATCAGGAAAATATTTCTCGATATAACCGGGCTTTACTCGTTAAAAGCGAGTTACACTCCCATAGACTTAACATCGTACACGCCTCACCATGGTACAGTGGTTATGCCACTGAAAATGGTAGACGGCCGAAGTGTGAAGGTCCCAGGTTCGGGTTCGGGTCCCATCGCGCGGCTGTCGATCTAACGGTCTGGAGTTTGGGTAGGCTTTTCCCAGATGTAGCGTGAATACGTATTAGAACCCCTTAGAAAGTCCTCCTACCAAGGCACCCCCCACCCTTGGCAGATCGCCCTAGTGTAGCGTTGCCATAATCACACAAACAAACAAAACATCGTACACACTATTTCCAATTTCCCCGTTAAATCCGGGTTCTTGTTAAATAAGGGCTCGTTATAAACGAGTTATTTAAAAGGGCGTCGAAAATTAGCTTGCCCCGGAAGCCAGTTACTTTAGTGCCGGCTGTGCTTATAAACACATCTCAAACCGTTTTAAACCATTTCATATATTATATATTACCATTTCCTATACGAAGTAATAAATAAAGCCAGGATTTTAGAATCGGGCGGTTTGGGTGCTTCCGCCTTCAGTCATGCTACGAGAGATGAAATACCGTTCGCTGATTGCCTCTCTTCTTGGGTAGAAAATCACTAAAACGATGCTTACCCCCTGACATCCCTCACTTCTGTTTGCGATTCTTACTATTGGCGAAAAATCTCGCGTTGCTGACAAGGAGTCCGCGTTATCTCTGAGGTACGTTACTCGTTGAAAAACTTGCATAATAGCCCATTCGCGTAAGATAGATCGTGTTGTAGCGCGAGTATGTACACTGTACTGTAATGCACTGTATAGTACAGTGGTGCAACTAGAGTTTCGCCTCGCAGGGCAAACCTTAATTAGGGTACCCCTCCCATAAACTATACCTGATTTCGCCCGAGTACTTGTCCAATTTGTACTTTCCTACACTCTTAAAAATTTAGTGCAACATTTCATCAAAACTTGGTACTAGAAATGTTGGCTCCATAAGATGATGAAACCTTGTTCCAACATTTGGTGCTTCACCAAAGTATGGTTAAACCTGAGCACCAAATGTTGGAAAGGTTTCACTACCTTATGGAGCGAATTTTTCGAGTGCCATGTTTTGGTGAAATGTTGCACTAAATCTTTAATAGTGTAGTTGGGTCCTGGCTTTACATTATACCGGGTGATTTTTAACCCTTGCGCAAAACATATAAGGGATGGAAGAGGGAACCAAGACAAAGTAATTAAAAAACTTTGTAAAAAACACACATAAGAAGTAAAAGGAAAAAGGATACGCGTTTCGTTCAAAAATTGTTTTGAACTTCTTCAGTCCAAGCCCTTCGACGTGGGGGGTCGAAGGGCTTGGACTGAAGAAGTTCAAAACAAGTTTTGACGAAACGCGTATCCTTTTTCCTTTTACTTCTTATGTGTGTTTTTTACAAAGTTTTTTAATTACTTTATCGTTTAACACCAGTATTTTGAGTGTTTTTTCAGGGAACCAAGACATTCAGTCCAGAATCACACAGGAATGTTGGGTTGGAAACGCCGTTTTCATTTACCCGTTAATAATTGATTCAATAATCAATCCTGTAATCAATGTATAATCCATATTTTAATGATCAATCCTGTTAATAAACAGCTAAACTCAAGTGCTATATGAGAAGGATCCATTAGTTTTAACTAACAATTTTCTGAAAGTTCACTATTGTTCCATAGTGATTATTAACAGGCAGGCCCGTCGAGAGACAAACTCGGGCCCGGGGGTGGATATCTGCCGGGCCCTCCCCCCCCCCCTCCACAAAAAAAAAAATAAATAAATAAAAGAGCGTACTTGATGTCAGCAATCCAGTTTCATTTAGGACCTCGTCCAGGCCCGGGCTGGCCAGGGTGTCCGACAGTCTGCAGTCGAGTGGGCCCTCACCCTCGGCGGGCCCCCAAACAGAAAAAAGAAAGAAAATTAAACAAAAAGTGCTGTACTGATAGCACTTAAATGAAGTTTGACACACAAAATTTTTTGCAGCTGCAATTGTGCCCCAGAAGGCTTCAAAACACTTCATTTTAAATGTAGTTCTCAAACTTTTTTGAGAGAGGGTTCTCGAATGAACAAGGGATTCATTAATAGGAATGACGCATATTAATGAATAGATAAATATTTTATTAATGCACTAATTGTCAATCCTAATTAATTAATAATAACACCGTGCCTCCCCCATACCCCAAAAGTTAACACATACTATTATTTATCGATTACACTATAACCCGCCCCCCCCTTCTTTTGAGACGGGCGGGCCCCTACCCTCCCAATCCGGGCCTGACCTCGTCTCGTCTTTACTTATTCTAGTCGGTGTCGGTTTTCTCGAATTCTATTTCTGTCTATACAGAAAAATTTTTTGTTTATCCCGGGCCCCCAGAAAACACGGGCCCGGGGGGATTCCCCCTCTTCCCCCCCCCCTCTCGACAGGCCTGTTAACAGGTACACGAAGATGATGCTTTGAGCATTCAAATGAAAAGTTACGAATTTGGGCTGATATAGAGCTTGAAACTTTGATTACAACTGTAACAGGTAGAAAAATCAATAAAAATTGTCCTAGGGAAACTAAAACTGCATATTTTTCTTTGTTATTTAGTAACTTTTGCACCTACAAAAAGTCATGTAATTCAGTCATTGTCAGTGTTCAAATTTATTTACAAAAAGGCCATGATGGGGACAGGGCCCGATTATGACCAACAGGGGCCCCCGACATTAATGAATTTGGGGCCCCCATACATGAAATTTGTTTTATTTTTTATAAAATTGTGATATAAAAAAGAATATTTCAGAATAACACTTGAAATTGGGGGCCCTTTCGAGCCTGGGCCCTGGGCAAAGTTCCGATTTGCCCATGCTAAAATAAGGCTCTGGATGGGGATTTGTCAGAAAAAGGTACTTTCAGCTGATTTCCGAAATACCTCTCGATTCTTTTATTGTACAGCTGATGTTCTAAACGGGCACTTTTCTTATCTTCTATTAGGTGTTTCTCTATGCACTGTATGTTATGCATAAAATTGTCGAAAAAACAACTCAGTACATAATACGTTATATCAAATTTAAGGGAGGGGTGGGGGTAGAACGATTAGCCTGTGGTCTTGTTCGTTCAGAATTTTTTTCATCACAGTATCACAAAACTTAAATTGTAAGCATATTTTAGGATGAAACTATTGGGAGTGCTCAGACCTCTTGAAAAAATATTGAGGGGTTTAAGCCTCTTCAATCCCTACGGAGCATAGGCGCACATAAGGGGGGGGCAAGGTAGGGCACTTGCCCCCCCCCCTCGAGTTTTAGGTTAATGTCACATGATGTATACAAATGGCAAAACCAGAACTAAATTTGTTAAAAGCTTTAAATTTGCCCCCCTCTAGTTGCCCCCCCCCCCTAGAAAAATTCCTATGGGCGCCCATGCTACGGAGTCGGCATCTACGCCTGTCTCACTTTATATTTTTTTACAATCTTATGAAATGTTAATTGTCAATCTTATTTCAATTGGTTTTGCTCTTGAATTCGATCACTAGTTTTACCCAAACTTTTATATCCGTGCCAGTAAATAAACAGCTTTTTCCCAACTCTATAATGCTGATTAACCTGTCCTATTTATCATTGTCACAAACTTTCCTCGCGTAAATACGGGATAGGATCCCTTAGAAAGTCCACCACGGAGGGCATTCTCCTAATGGCCTAGGACCCTAGAGCAGCCAGTCGACCTTAATCCACAAACACAAACTTTCCGCCTAAACATTACTTTCTCTGAGAGAATGCTAAATTTGTCTAATAAAGTGGCAACAGTACCGCTAACGCCATTTTCTTTCGTGTGATAAGAAGTCATAATCGGATTTTTCTCATCAGAATTCACAAAGTGGAACGGGAAAAGAACTAAAAATACATAACGAGTATTTAACATGTTACAAGGTTACGAGGGCGGATTTTTATTCTTTTTTAAGTAAAACTAACACCCCGCCTGGCATTGCACTGTTTAAAACGAGCAAACCATTAAAAAGTGTTTTGCATAACAAAACAGCATTGATCGAATTTTAATTTGCGTCTTCTAAGAGACCAGGCGCGTGGTAAAGATTTTTTTCACCCTGCATTAAATTTAAATAAAGGCTTTTGAGGTAATATGATTTAAATTGATTTTTTCTCAGCTGCCATTTTATATTTTCTTTTGAATAAATACTAACAATAAAAGAACCGACTAAATTGCGTTTTGTTTCGCGCGCTTCTTTCAAAATTTATTTATAGTTTGAGATAAACTTTTATAATTTATTCCTTCTTTCATCTAAGACTAGAATGAAATAAAGGAACAAGATAATCACTTTATGCTAACGGGGCTGAATGAACAAAAGCTGTGTCAAAAGTTAGGATGGGTTTATATATTTTTTTTTTTTTTTTTTTAAATAACAATTTGGTATAATAATGCTAGTGCGCTGTTAGCACCTTTGGAATAGTTACAAGTCAAAGAATATAATACTTTCTAACACTTACAAATGCTTTAATTGTAGTCAGTAAATGGCGTTGTAAATTCTAATATTCCAGAAATATGTTAATTTTATTGTTATAGCATCTTAATGCAATACCTAGCTCTTGAATTCGTATTAATTAGGCTACTCTTAACAACCGTCTACTGTAGTACTCTCGTATATATAATTTCACTAAAAAAATAAGAAACCAGTCTTACGATAAAAAATATATTTGTTTTTTAAAACTGTTCATATTATGGCTAATTAGTCTCATTAAGTATCTGAGCAGAAATCATTCAAATTTGCGATTTTTTATTTGTTTAAAAATTGAACTTGATAAAAAGTTTGTCAGAGGGGTTTTACGTAGCTTTGGAAACGGACAAATTGCATTAGGCACTTGAAAAAATTCAGAATGCTTCTTCCAAAATATTACAGTGTATATGTACCTACTCCTAGGGCATGCAATTTTTAGAAGAAACAAAAATCCGAACGAACAATCACCACTTTTCTTTGTTCATTTTACAAAAATGAATAAAAAACGTCATATATTTCGGAAAATATTGGCAAAGCACTACATGTTGTTTTCAAACGCAGATTGTTTTCAAAACATGTGTTTTAAAAATTTTATAGGTTAACTGTTTGGTATTTGGGAAAATATATTCTAAGTTTTATTAATTTAATAATTCTTAAAAAAAAACTGTGCAAAATTTGCATCATTTATTTAAAGTACAACCTTTAAACTAAAAATATGTGAAAACTGAAAAAAAAAAAAAAAACTAAAAACTAAAAAAAAGGTACTAACAGTTGTAAATGTACTTATGTAAATAAACTAGAAAAATGTACTAAGTTTATTTTAAACTAAACTTTTAGTTTAAACTAAAAAATGTACTCAGGCCCGCCGAGACTGGGGGGGGGTGGACAGGGAGAGATATTGCCCTCAAGCTTGGGGTGGGGCGGAATTTCATGCCAATTTTATCATGTATAAGGTTTTGTATATGTGGTCAAATTTAAAGTATACTAATTCTACACTGTTTAAAAAAGTTATGCGGAGAAAAAAAGATTTTTTGGGGGAGGTGGGGTGGGGGGTTGTCTCAAACCTGACATGGAGCCCGGAAATATTATCGTTGGGCTTTATTGTATTCACAGTAGATTTTATAAAATATTTGAGATTTATTTGTCCTGAAAAAGAAATGTCTACCTTTTATTTAATAAAGAATGTAAAGATTTCTTTTTAGAAAAGTGAATCAATTCTATATGGATTTCTCGTATAGATCTCTTTTACTGTATTACTTACCTTTGATTTGATTTGATTTTTATTTTTATTTCAGTCTCGTGCCCTGGCTGGCAAAAGGATTGTGCACTATACTAACAGCAACAGTGAAAAGAGAGTGAATGCCGCATTTCTTATTGGCTCATACATGGTGAGTTGAGATGTCTTTTTCCCCCTCCATTTCTTCTACATTTTCTTTTTGTCCTGAAATGTGTGTTCTTTAATAGAAGAGGCGTTTTTACGTACTCGGTACTGAAACATACGGAAAAACGCGCGAGTGGAAAATCCGGAAGTAAACCCATAGCCTGTCATTTTGTATAAAAGCATCGTCTCTGTCCGTATAAATAAAATTAGGCTACTGTCTGTATATTATTTGAAATTCAAAAATTTTGCTATATTTCTAACCGTTTCAAGCACTTGGGAACCCAGTACGATGGTCAAAAAAAAAAAAAAAAAAATTTGCTTGTCTGCATTTACGGCGTTCTGTCCGTGACGCATTTTTTCTTTGTTCGCGCAACACGTGAACAAGACTGAAGCGAATGAAATGAAATTTCGTGACAAAATGGATTGTTGCTCGACTTAAACTACAGGCGTCGAGTTTAAAAATTTGCTTTCGATTTTGAGATTTTGCCGAAAATCCTTCCGAATTGCGTGAATTTTCGTTCGCGCTTCCGTAATAACGACTTAAGCGAATGAAAAGGAATTGGGTGACATGATAGGCGGTGACTCATCTACTGGCGTCGTCGAATTTAAAAAAAAAAAAATTAATTAGATTTTGTAATTTAAAAAAAAATTGTTTTAAAATGCTTAAATCTTCGTTCGCGCATCGTGTAATAACGACTAAAGCGAATGAAATTAAATTTGGTGACATGATAGGCGGAGGTTCCCGTTACATCAGCTAGGAAAGATATATTGAATGCAGGGGCGTAGACTAGGGGGGGTTAGGGGGTTCATAACCCCCCCCATGAGGAATTTTTTGCCATACAAAATGTATATTCTTCACTCCCTCATCACACACATGTATGCATATATGTGAGTTGCAGTAGTCGTAACCCCCCCCCCCATGAAAAATATCTGGCTACGCCCCTGATTGAATGATATTCTTCTGAATATTTTTTAACGATTCTTTTACTAATACGAAATGTATTTTTCAAATTCGAGCCAAAATGCCGCCCCGGACAGGGGTCCGGTTGTCCGGCTCTAGGGCCGCCCCTGGATAGAACCCCTTGGAAAGGTCCTCCTACCAAGGCACACGCCCCATCCTTGGCAGATCGCCCTAGCGTAGCGTTGCCATACTCACACAAACAAACAAACCAAACTTTATGAAGTTATGTTTTTTAAAAAGGAAGAAGAGTTAAGTACCATATGAATGTATTTAGCTTCATACTAAAAGAGCTCAATTTTAGGATAGCTACTAATGGTTGCATTTAATTTATCTTATTTAAAACAAAACCTTATGCATGATAAAATGTCCATCAGGTACGGGCCTCCCCTAAGCTCGGACCAGGGGACAATTGCCCCTCTCTCTAGGGGGGCCTGGCAGGAAGAAAAGATGGAGATAATAAGCACGCAAATTCACACAACTCAGGCAACGACAATTTTACTTAACTTTTAAAAAGGTTTATCCTAAATATGTTATTTTAAATTTTAAGCTACAATTAGCTGCAGTCTTCTCAAATTTCTTTGGATAAAAAATACATTCAAAATATTTTTTTATAGCTTGTATTAATTGTATTAATTAAAAATTGAAACTACGTAGAGCTGGACTCGACCCCTCCTCTAGGGCCCTGGACCCGGTGTCAATGAATGAGCCAAATCATTATATCACTTAAGTTGTTTCTTACACCTATGTGATGTACACCATTCCCACAGCTATGTGATTCTAAACCATCTTGGTTTCCTCTACCACTCCATAAATTTTTGCCCATGAGTTTCGAAACACCCTGTATACAGTGAAGCTCCTCTGGATCGATGATTCTCTATTCCTCGAAAAATCGGTCATTAAGAGAGGTGCTGATAAAAATTATTCGGACATCCATTTTACAAATAATCGTTAATTTTTTACAGGAAATGATGAGCTAAATAGAAAAGGATTATCGAGTAACTGTGTCATCCTTAAATTTTTTATTGAAATCAAATTTACTAACCGCTAGGGTCGAGCTTTTCTTTTTCTGATCGCGAATAACACTGAAATATATTATCATGATATTGCAACGATCTCAGGTTAGCACTCATACTAACTTTACGAGTAACTAACTAATCTAACTTTACTTCAAAAGTCAAATAATTTTGCTTATTTTTTTATTTTACATCTGGAATCAATTCGCATTACACATATAAGAAAAATTTTCGTTCCCTGCCGTGCGAAGAACTGGCACGCAGCTAGTAAAACGATAAACGTATTCACTAACAGAACTCAAAATCAAGCTTCTAAAAACAAGCAAGATATCGCTTACAATAGCACAATTCACAAGCTAATGCAGTGAATTCAACGAGCGTTTGATGACAACTGACGCTGCTCTTTTATAGCTTTCGTTCTACATTCCAGAAAAATCGGAATCTCCAGAAAGTCCCCGAGCAATCGCATTTTGATTACGTCATAGAAATGTTAATGAGTAATACAAGGCTATTGCGTAATACTACTGCAGGAAAACAAACACTACAGGGCCCATTGGAAAAATCGCGCCAAATGTCCGAAATGCCACCAAGCTTGACGACTTTTTGGTGAAATATCGCCAAAAATAAATCCTTGAAAATGAAGCCGGTTCTAGCACCAATATTTAAGCACCATAGTTAAGTTCCATAGTTAAGTTCCATAGTTAAGTTCTAGCACCAATATTTCTCGAGATTTCGAGAAAACAGTATATTAATCAATGGGGACACACGAAACTCCATATCGCACATTCTAGTTAACCTCTTTCCGTGAAACAAAATGCAAAATTTAATTATTTGACCAGTAGAACACGAATTTTAGAGTAGTTTAATCCCCAGAAGAGGGGCTTACCTCCAAAAATTCTTAAGGATATAAATTTCAAATCCAAAGTTTTTTTATGAAACAAGGAAGAGACAAATGTGACCCCGCTGTGGATTATGATGCACTTTCCAACGTAATAGAAGACAAATATGGCTGGCATATAGATTATGATACACTTTCCAACATAGTGGAAGGAAGACAAAAAGGACCGACGACGCATGGATCATTGGTACACTTTCTAACATAATGGAACAAGGAAGACTAATATGGCTTACACATGGATTATGATTCGTTTTATTCTAAGTAATTTTTGCTGTGTTTTTAAAATATGAAAGTGTTTCAGATTTTGTTGTTGTTGTTGTTATTTCATATTATTGTTGAACTAGTTTATATTTACCTTTTCTTCAGTTGAGAAATTCGAATTTTCTACATATATTTTACTACAATTATACTTAGTATCAAATCAGTAAATTAATTTAAAGAGCCCGTAAAAAATGCAAGACGAAGTAATAGGAAACGCTGAAATCTCTTGCCGTAAATGAAGAAACTTGCTTTTAAACCGAGTGTTGCATCTTTTGGATATGAATTATGGTCGATTGTTATTTCATATTATTGTTGAACTAGTTTATATTTACCTTTTCTTCAGTTGAGAAATTCGAATTTTCTACATATATTTTACTACAATTATACTTAGTGTCAAACCAGTAAATTAATTTAAAGAGCCCGTAAAAAATTTTTTACATATATTTTACTACAATTATACTTAGTATCAAATCAGTAAATTAATTTAAAGAGCCCGTAAAAAATGCAAGACGAAGTAATAGGAAACGCTGAAATCTCTTGACGTAAATGAAGAAACTTGCTTTTAAACCGAGTGTTGCATCTTTTGGATATGAATTATGGTCGATTGTTATTTCATATTATTGTTGAACTAGTTTATATTTACCTTTTCTTCAGTTGAGAAATTCGAATTTTCTTCAATGAAATTAAAAATAAGCTTTGTTTAGAACTCGCATACCTAAAAATAGTTTGTTCTTGTGGGGCAAGTTTTCACTCGCCTGTATGAAGGTTGGAAATTTTTTGCAATAGAAGGGTGGACTTTTCGCACGACTTACAATATACGGACTGCACTATTTTTTGTGTACGTATGTTTTGCAAAATGTTACTTATGTTTAATTTCAGATTAATAGCAGACATTTTAACTGCCTCATATTATTATTATTATTATTATTATTATTTTAAATTGTTTTTAAAAACTCTATTTTAGCGTTTCTAGGAGGTAAGGTCTTTTTTTTTCCCATTTTCTGGTAGGACTTCTGCATATTTATTATAAACTTGTAAACTTTTTTACATCAAACTTTTGCCTTTCTGTAAAAAATGCTTGTTTCAAAACAAGCATCTGTGGACTGAAAGAATACCGACAGAGTTTGATGGTGGAGCTGTTTCATATTACAACTTCTTTGTACACAAATTGAAATAAAGTAATAACACCATGGTCTCCAAAAAAATTCCAGATGGTTCCTCATAAGCTGCTTTACACACTGCAATAAGCGAAAAAGCTGTGGCTTTTGTGAAATTTTCAGAAAAAATTCTTAAACATGGATCTGAGCTGCAAGATTTTTCGAAGAGTGACGACACGCTTTGCGAAAATTTTCGATTTTTAAGAATTTTTTCTAAAAGTTTTGAAACTGATACAGATTTATCGTTTATATCAGTATGTAGTACTATGGGGAAAAGGCTACGACCATATTAACAAACAAGGTACTTTATTAAACAACAATTACACACGGACAATTAATTACAAACACTTAGATAGACTGAGCGACGGAGACGTCTTCTCTCGTCGGCTGCAGTTAACGTCTCTCTCGATTACGCAGTAGGAAAGGAACATGTTATGCTTGCTAGGCGACTGCCGCGCCACACATGATGTAACGGCGTTAGCTAAGGAGTTAGCATTGAACTTCCTACATTCGGCCATCATGACCGGTAAGGCGACCTCGCCTGAAGTTACAGAACAGTTGATTTTTATTTATTTTTTTTTAAACAAATCAATAGCTTATCACTACAACAACAAAACAATCACTAGCTTATGTATTTTTAAAAAAAAGGAGCTTAACAATGAGCAGTTTCTCCTAATAAAATAAACAATATAGAGAATACAGTTATACATTACCACAGGAAGAATAATATAATGCAGAACTTGAATACTGGAATAATGCTGCAATTAAGAAGTGCTAAAATAAAGAAAGGAAAATGAATTATAATAATTAAATTTTAAAGTCATTCGAAGGGTAAAGGGAAAAAAAGGTTTCTCAATATAGTCAAGTCCTTCGGTGAAGAAGAAAAAAAATATTGAACACAGTTCAAGTTATGTGTTCGACAGTGCTGGTCCAAGGTTTCATAAACTGTGCACAGGTGGAGGTTTTGGATGGACCGTCGAAGAAAGCACATTTTTCGACATTATATGTGTCATTGTTTTTCACATTTGTGACTTTATAGGGTCCAAGGAATTTCCGCTTCAGTTTTAATCCAGGACCAAATTGGGTTCGTTTAATTGCAACTAGATCATGCAACTGGAATTGTGGAGCTTGCCTGCGTCGAAGGTTGTACGTTCGGCGATTTTCTTCTTGAACCTTTGAGATCTGTTGTTTAGCATCTTTACGAAGGTCGTCGCGGTGTTGTTCAAATGCAGCTTTTACCTCGTCGTTGATGAGTTCGAGAATTTTTAAGTCGTGTTCAGATTTCATTTTTGTGCCAAAAAGTAGTTCAAATGGAGTGGTGTTTATACTCCTTTGGAATGTCGAGTTTATGATTTGCTGTAAGGCGGGTACATGGGAATACCATTTTTCTGGATTGTCAATAGACAATTTGGAAAGAACAGCTATAATGGTAGTATTCTGGCGTTCAACCTGGCCATTAGATCTCGGTAGGCCTGCCGTGATGGAGATATGAACGATGTTTTGTTTGGCGCAGTATTCTTCAAAAGCGGTTGAGGTGAAAGCTGGTCCTCTGTCCGATATGATACGCGATGGATTTCCGAAGACCGATCTTTGATTTTCTAACCGATTGATTACTTCTGCGGCGTCCGTTGATTTAGTTGGATAAAGCCATGTAAATTTTGTAAAGGCATCTATTACCACGAAAATATGTTTATAACGCTTGGAAGTGGTGGCAAGAGGTCCTAAATGGTCGACATGGTAGGTATGTAGAGGTGTATCGTCCTTGTCAATCGGGTGTAGCAGTCCGTCTTGCTTTCCACGTTTACGGTTGTTGAGAATACATGTAACACAATTTTGGATGCACTGTTTAATTTTGTCTTTTAAGTGTGGAATTAAATAGTCCTTGTTTAGGATCTCTTCTGTGCGGACAACAGCGAAATGACCACGTTCCTGTGCTGCTTTGATGATGTTGGCTTGCATGCTCTCTGGAACTACCAGGAGGTCTTTGCCATTCACTGTTTTATACAGAAGATCATTTTTCACGATGTAGTTGTCATGAGCTGCGGTTTGAAGAAGCGTTTTTATCGCTGTGATATGTTCATCAGTCTGCTGTGCTTTAAGGAACTGAATATGAACACTGTTCTGAATGGTCATGCAACAGGGATTACGACTAAGTGCGTCGACATGAGCCATTTTTGAGCCGTTGCGATGTTCTATAGTAAAGTTAAAGTCCTGAAGGTATAAGGCCCATCTGGCGATACGGGTGTTGAGATCTTTTTTATTTAAGGTTTTGACGAAGGCATCACAGTCCGTGATAATTTTGAAGTGAGTACCTAAAACGTAAATCCGAAACTTCTTTAGGGCTTCAACAACGGCAAGGACTTCCAGCTCAAAACTTGTATACTTTCGTTCACTATCAGAGGTCTTTTTGGACATATAAAATACAGGATGAAAAGAGTTATCTTGCATGGATTTTTGCATTAGGACTGCCCCCAAGCCATCTATTGACGCGTCAGAGTGAATTTCAGTGGGAGAGTTCTGATTAAAAATACTTAAAACAGGTTGTTATGAAAGTAAATATTTTAATTTTTCAAATGCGGCTTTTTGTTCAGCCTGGAATTGAAAGGGGGTGTCCTTACGCAAAAGGTCGCTAAGAGGTTTTGCTATGGCAGAATATGAAGGAATAAACTTTCTGAAATATCCGGTGAGACCTAAAAATCGGCGTACATCTTTAATATTTTTCAAATCCGGATAATTTAGGACAGCTTTAGTTTTCGAGGGGGAAGGAGATAGTTTACCGCCTTCTACTACATGGCCTAAAAATTTTAGTGTGTAAAAACTGGCATTTGCGGAAATTTATGTCTAATCCATAATCACGGGCTACATCAAGGACAATTTTTAAGCGTTCGAGAGCCTCAGACTCACTAGTAGCTGGGATGACAACATCATCCATGTACGGGAGTACAATGTCCTTAGCAATAAGTTCACGAAAAACGGCGTTTATATAACGCATAAAGGTAGATGGACATGTACTAAGGCCAAACGGCATAAATCGGAAGAGATATTGGCCTTTGTGTGTCACAAAACTAGTATAAGGACGGCTTTTTTCGTTTACGGGAACGTGGAAAAATGCATTTCGTAAATCGAGTGTAGAAAATATTGTGGCATTTTGAAGACTATCTAAAATGTCTTCGATCAACGGAAGGGGAAAGTGATCTTTGACTATTTTGCGATTTAATCGTCTGTAATCTATGCATACTCTAGGTTTTCCGTCTTTTTTTGTTACAACTAACACTTGGCTTGCGTAGGGAGATGAACATGGCTCAATAATTCCATTTTCGACCCATTCGTCAATTTGTGCATCTACTATATCACGCTCAGAAAATGGCAAACGTCGAGGTGCGTGGAAAATTGGCTCGTCGTCAGTGAGCACGATGTCAAGTTCAACGTTAGCAGTTTTCGTTTTATTGGGTGCCAACAACAGCTTCTCAACGTCAGCGCGTGTTTGACTGGTGACATTCGGGCCGATGTCAAAGATGGGAGAATCGTCAGAAATTGACATAATAGAATTTTGAGGTCCTACAGGATCAGATGCAGTTGGAAGTTTTGAAAATATTACGCCGGCAGGGGAAATGGTTAAATTTGTTTGCTGTATTATGTCACACCCGATTATGAGGTCATAATTTGTGCAAGCATTCGGCACTACAGAAATAGTAACCGGAAAAATTTGGTCGTCAATAGTAACATCACAGTCAAAAGTACCAATGACGTTTGTTCGCGAAAAACCGAAACCCGTCAATACTTTAGTGTCATTCAATAATGGTGGTGAACCTATTTTTACCCATGCAGAATGTCGAAGCAACGTCAAATTGCGACCTGTGTCCACTAATCCGGAGAATTTATTGTCAAAAATAATAACTTCCTTACACATGTTTACAGAAGGAAATTCACGTACGGTATTTACTTTTGCTGGTGAAGTAGAACTATCGTTTCGAATAGCTCGGACACATTCAGTCGACTTGTGACCAAAAAGATTGCATGCTAGGCACTTCGGGCCTCGAGAGCGGTTAGGACACCATTTATACTTGTGTCCGACGTCATTGCAGTTAAAACAACGTTGCAGGGTGTTAGCTGTGTCAGAAACATTAAATTTTGAGGGTTTTCGTTGTTGGTTTGGTCGTTCTGTACCGCGGTTTGAGCTGTCAGGTGAGTGACGAAAATTCGACGAATTTGATCTATTAGCTCGCATGTTATTAACAAAAATTTCGTAAGTTCTTAATTTTGTCTTAAATTCGGAAAATGATGTTGTCCCATAAAGGATAATTTTGTCTGAGCGGGAACCTTCAATACCGTTTATGACGTACTGAATAACGGAACACTCGTCAATAGCGCAATCGCATCTATTTGCCAATTCGCGCATGGAATTAAAATATTGAGTAAATGTTTCGTTAGGGCGCATTTTTCTTTTTTTCAAGCTGCCGATGAATTTCTATTGACGTGACTGTGTCTGAAAACTCGTTAATTAAGGCAGATTTAAACGTATCGTACGCATTTAGATTTCTTTGCGACGACAGAAATGACTTCGCGGAACCGGTAATCAATCTTTTTGCAAACACTAATTTTTGTTGATCACTTATGCAAGGGAATAATTGGAAATTTTCCTCCAAGTCTATAAAAAAACTTTTAATTGAATACAAATCATCTCCTGAAAACTTTCTACTATTTGCAGATATATCTCTTAAAAGATACCAGAATTGATTAGTCATATCCGAAACTGCGCTGGGGCCTAGAATGGGGAACTGTGCATTACTCGGTTGGGTAAGGTAAACAGAGCTTGGGTTTTGCATCGCAGGAACACTGTTTATATCAGAGGCACCATTAGGGGAAAATTGACCTACATTCGTGCTACTCGCTTCTGCCGATGTGTTAATAAGTGGATGGTCATGTTCTAAATCAGAGAGATAACTGGTGTCGAGAGAATTTTGAAAGTCTTGCAAATTTGTTAGGGCATTAAAAATGCTGTTGCAAATATCTTTTTCGTTTGCATTTGATTCCAAATGTAATAAATTTGCCACGGAAATAAACTCATTTAAGGAGAAATCTTTTAATATCTGTTCTTTATGTTTTTCTAGATCTAATTCGATTGGGAAGGAAGAGAAATTACGTATTTTGGTACGGGAAGAACGATCAAATTCTTTAAAACCAAGTATGGTGTTTAATGCTTTAACAGTTTGAGTTTTGCCAAATTTCAATGAGTTTGCTATTAAATGTATGTCTCCTAGTTTTAACGACATTTTGAAAAAGAATACAGTTTCTAAATGTAAACAAAAACTAGAGAAATTCTGCACAATTGTTTAAAAGGATAATAACGATCTAAATTAAAAGAAAAATCTAGCCTACTTGAAATGGGGAGCAGTCCAGCAGTTAATCCACACCTCAAACCATGTATTTAAATTCGTCAAACTGCGTTCGTCCATAAGAGAGCTTCTGAAGCTTATCGTCTATTAGGGAATACACTGGCTTGTTGATGTCTAGAGGAATTCTCTGGAGTGTGAGAGGACGGTCGAGCCCCCAAAATATGGGGAAAAGGCTACGACCATATTAACAAACAAAGTACTTTATTAAACAACAATTACACACGGACAATTAATTACAAACACTTAGATAGACTGAGCGACGGAGACGTCTTCTCTCGTCGGCTGCAGTTAACGTCTCTCTCGATTACGCAGTAGGAAAGGAACATGTTATGCTTGCTAGGCGACTGCCGCGCCACACATGATGTAACGGCGTTAGCTAAGGAGTTAGCATTGAACTTCCTACAGTACAGCTTGTAAAGAGACAGTTTCAAAATGTTGAAGTGCCTGGCATAATTAGTTTATTTGTACTTATGTACCAAAATCACATGATTTTTTCGAACTACACCGTTAACGGGTTGTGAACGGTATACTCAATTTGTGCAACACATACATCTTTGGTGTGTGATCGGTCTTTGCAAGCTGGTAGAACCAGCTAAAAATGTGTTGGGGCAAATCACCGACCGAGTGAGACGGTTGTATTATCGTTCACGAGCAATCGCTCTAATCGAATTGCTGGTAATGTTAAGTTGTATAAATAAATGTCATTGTTACTTGTTAAAATAAGAGAGTCTTTTTATCCATAATGTGTCGACTTCTTTTAGAGGCATTCAAAGCAAACATGAATCTGGGAATTTTCCTGAATTCAACTGGCATTGAGACTATGTAAAGTACAAACCCAGCAAACACATACAGGTTCTCTCGTCTATTAACGTTCAGAAGATGTTTTCTGAACGTTAATAGACGTTCAGAGAACCTGTGTGTGTTTGCTGGGAACTCACTTACAAAGAGTGATGCAGAGAGCTCCTCCTGTTATGGCGTTTGCGGAATATTTCCAGATTCCGATTTGCTGGAAATACCCTCTGACCCACGAGATGCTACCGAACGAATGAATTTTGATAAAATTTTCGAAATCCTTAATTTTTTTATTTTTCTTTATTTCTTGATGATTTTATTTTTCCAGGAGGAGAGGGATTGGAGGTATTCCCAGCATTCGATACCAGTATCGACTAAACCTGCTGATATTGGTATGGGAAAGTTAACGCAAATGGCCACGTTTTCAAAATTCCCAAGGTTCATACTGGCCCTTAATTTGCTAAAATTGCGAACTTTTAACAAATTGTCCCAAAAAGGCCTACTATTTGAAATACTCCAGAGAACTTAATTTCCGTATTTTATGAAAAGCAGGACCACTTTTAAAATATCTGACCATTTTAAGACAAAATTTCAAAAGTTCGGAATTTAGCGAATTCAGTATCCGTACTAAGTATCCATAACTTCGTTCCAGACTCAGGTTCGATCTGGCTTCTTTGAGGGCCCTCGGCAAGAAATTGAAAAGAGGCCCCGTACTGAGGAATTTAGAAGGAATAGAATATGTAATATTTAAAAATTAGGCTTGCGTGCCTATAAGCCACATTTAACTTAGAGCTTTTGGGGCCCCTGACTTTTCGGAGGCCCCCTCGAGCCTCGGGGTCTGTGTGGTCCTCCTTTACGCTACTGTGTAAAAGCGTAAGATATTTCTCGAAAATAAGTAATCAAATTACTTTGATATATGTATCAAATTACTCAATTCTAGAGAAGTATATCCATTTTTGTGAGCCGTTTCGGGGCCCTCCGCAATCGCCGGCCTGGCCAGTCCAGACTTTCATTTGTAACATTTAATTTCAGGTATGTGTGGTTGGTTTCTAGAATCTATTTATAAATTCTCGTTGAATAAAGTGGACAGCACACTGAAAGGAAAGTTAAACAGACAGGGGATTGATTGAGAATCGAACCCACAACCCCAGGCCATTAGTCCCTTTTCCTGATTCCGATGACGTTGTTGTTATAGTGAACACGAATATCTGATTTGTGTGCTTGCTTCAAACCCGCTTATAAATCCTCGTCTGAAGGGCAACACGGAGGGTGCCCTCCGGGGGGTCTTTCTAAGGGGTCCTAACCCGTATTTACGCAGAGTTTCGGAGAAAACTACGGAATTCTCCGAACGGTGAGGTCGACGGAGGTGCTAAGGCACCCGAATCAGTGACCTTCACACTTCGCCTTTCTACCATTTCCAGTAAGATAATCACTGCGCCATGGTGAGGCCTGATTCCGATGAATGAAAAACACTTTGAAAACCGTATAGAGTTCTTTCACCTACGTCATTATCACTACGTCGCACCTTAGCAACCAACTTTTTTTGGTCAAACATTCGTTCATTTGAGAATGGTCATTGGCTGAAAGCTTGGCTTTGTGTCTCTAAATATCCGACTTGGGCTACTATTTAGATAGATTTAGTAGCTACTAAACCTATTGTTCAGTTACTAAGTTAATAAGTGGGCGGAGATACTAAAAGTTAGTAAATGCGAATTCAGATACATTTAGTACTAAACACGTGACTAACACCAAGGGAAAAATGAGGGAAAAGATAACAGGGAAATTAGTAGACCAATCAGAGCGCTTGTTCCAGGGGTACATTTGTTTAGTCGGTGATTTAGCAGCTTGTTTGATCACGTGATTTTAGCAGCTTGTTTCGGTCACGTGTTTAGTATCTCTGCCTCCAAATTCTATCTGAATCCACTTTACTAAATTTAGTAACTAAACAATAGGTTTAGTAAATACTAAATCTATCTGAATAAGGGCCATAACCTAAAAAAAAAGCAAAATCTAAACTATAGCTTTCAAAGTAATCTATGTTGCGGATTCTGTTGTCCGCCAGAATTTTGCAGTTCTTTCTGTTACTTTTGAATGGCAACACAAGCTTGTTGGTAAATTTTCACATTTTCAGGTAGCAGACGATTTGAAATCCCAATTTTCCCTTTAAAAAACTTTTAGGGTAACGATAAATTAATGTTGTTTATTGAACCTACATTTAAATTCTAAGCTTTTTTGTCTTATTTTTTTTTTTTAGATAATCCAACATGGGAAGTCACCTGAAGAGGTGTATCGGCCTCTCATTTTTGGAGGCAGTCCACCTTTCCCAGCTTTCAGGTAATGGAACAAAATAAGTCTAACAAAATAGATACGTATTTTGTTTTACTGTATTCTTACCTAAACTAACATTATCATTACAAAATGCAAACTTTAATTTTTGTAATTACGGGGAAAGTGGCTTGTGCTTGTGACCAATATTTAGAAGCTTCGCAAAACGACTCGTTAGTCTAGAAAAATGGGACATAAATTTAATGAACATTCATAGAATTAATTATATATATTCTATAAGGAGCATATTCTACTTTTTTTTAATCGTGAAAATGATATATAAATAGACTAAAATGCAACATTTTCTTACTTATTTTTAATGCGATAGCTTATTTTTGAAGCTGTTTTTATAAGATATTTTA
>JAWZYV010019557.1:0-42948 GCA_038373885.1 Cheiracanthium punctorium
TAACGAGAATGATCGGCTCATGTCGGCAATTATAAAAGAACGATATCACTTTTGGTATTAAACACGTAAACCAGTATGTCTCTTAAAATGTATTAATGTTGTCGAAATTCTCTTCAGATTCCCAACCTTTTCACTACCTTGACCAGAAATGTAGAGGGTAATTTATTCGGGGTATAAATATGCATTAGTGTCGGGAATAAATAAATGTAATTTCTGCAAGACATAAAATTCTAAAAGCTCATGGTAACAGATCTAAAAATTTCGGCGTCGAGGGGGATATATATCCATTGCTACGCCTCTAATTTCGACTTCCTTAATTTCATTTTATTAATAGACCAACAAATTTATTTTTTCATTTAAAAAAGAAAAAGAAAACAAGAAACAGTTAAAACACAAAAAAATAATCTTCACCCTTCAAAACGTCCCTGAAACCTCTGCCCATTTAAAACTTTGATTGACACCCTCTGAAATGTCGGCTTAGACGATTAAATAACCCAGATAATAAAAAACGATTTCTCTTCAATATCCAAAACTCCAGAGTCAGACTGACAACCGCGGGATAAGCCAAAACGCTGAGACTTTCCACTTCATCCAAAACAGTTTTTACAATCGTAAAAAGGTGGCATGTCCCAGCTGACTGTGCCCCAGAGATGTTTAAATTTTTTATTTAAAAAGTAAGCAGAAATAGAAGAAGAAATCTGTTAAAAGTTCGAAAAGTTATTTTCGATCCCCAATATGTCCCTGGAATAATATAGACCCATTGAAAACTTAATTGACTCCTTTCGGAATCTCGGCTTTAGAAGTTCAAGTAATTTAGCTCATGCACTCACTATTAGAAAAAAAGGTTTTTCTTCAAGATCATGTACACAGGGCCCTTGCTAAAGGGGGAGGTGGGGTAGGGGGAGTCTCCCTCTAATACTCGCAAAATTCTGTTAAACTTGGCAAAATTAGACTCCTAATTGGAAAACTTGGTAAAAAAAAATAAATAAATAAAATAACGAAAACCATAATTCATTTCTGATACGCTTGACAAAATTACACAAACCCAGTTGGCAAAATTAAAAGTTGGTAATATAGTTGATAAAAAAATTAATAAGTTGGTAAAAACCGATATTTGACTTGGCAGTTTATCTCCCCTCCTTAAATAAAGCCTTAGCAATGGCTTTGTATGTACCCCTTTATATACCCTTATATTATTCAATATACCCCTATCATACTGTCTGACTCGCGACTCCTGGACATGGGCGTCGACACAAAATTTTCCGATGCCGGGGTGGGGAGAGGACAAAGATTGTTTCAACATATGGTTATCGTATTGAAAAAAACTAAAAAGCAGAGAAAAAACGGCATATAATAATCTAGGGGGGAGGCAAATGATCCCCTTGGCTTATGCTTCCGAAGCCCTTGCTCCTGGACAGCCCCTATGTCCGTGTGTGTGCTACATACAAAACATAAGTAAGGGTGGCTCTCACGCAACACTTATCTTACACCCTCCTCTCAGTCCGAAAAGCTAGGGATGGACGCGAGACGAAAAATAAGCGTCTCGCGTCTCGCAAAATAGCCTAAAAGCTTGTCTCGTCTCGCAAAAATCCCTATATCGTAATGTTAAAAAAGTGTGTCTCGTCTCGCAAAAAAGCTGTAAATCTCTGTCTCGTCTCGCAAAAAAGTCGTCTCGCGTCCATCCCTACGAAAAGCCGTTGATTCGGATCAGAAATCTTTAAGTTATTTGAACCGTTAGATCTTATACCGTATTTAAATATATTGACACCAATCTTATCTTATAAATAAAAATGAAATTCTGTTTGTTTGTTTGTTTGTTTGTTCGTTTGTTTGTTTGTGGATTTGAGTTGTATACAAATCCACAAAAATGGACCTATCGGCCTGAAATTTTGCACAGATATGTAAAATAATATAGAATAAATCATAGTCCACTTTAAAACTTTGAAAGTCCACCCGTTCCCGGAATTTAAGAGATTTTTTATGTTCTCCACGCAAAAATCTTTCCGTAATTGTAACCCCTGTAGTGAAAAAAGTGTGAAATAAGGATCGTGGTTGCCATGTGTGGCGATTTTGCCGAATAAGATGTTTTAAATTTTCAAAGTAAAAATAAAAGAATAATAATGATTTTTTTTTTGTTAGTTTATATTCGTAAGGTTATATTTTTTTCAATTATAATATCGTGTGCATGGGAAATCGGAGCAGGAATGAAATGTTTTATACGCAAAACAATAAGAATTGAAGATTTCCGAGGCTAATATGTTAAAATTTTTTAGTTTGGCGAAAAAATAAAATGGCTCAAATGCCGAGAAAGTGAGTTCTAGCGGTTTGCACAGTTTCAGGCTTGGCGCAATTTACTGAGAGATTAAGGAAACGGATTTTTGAAAACAAGTGCAAAGGTTTTATTAGAATACAGCGTTAAATTTTAATGATCCGTGCGAAAATAATGCAGTTATTAAGGGATTTCAAGCGATCTATCTTCAGCATTCTCGCGATTTTGAGGAGGATTCTAACGCTTGGCGCTATTTATCGTAATTTAATCGTCTGCTATTTGGGTTATGAATACACCTGCGTATAAGTTTTTGAAATTTTCATTCAGTTGGAAAGAAAGGATGTTAGAAATATCAATTTTAATTTTGTTTAATCACACTCATGAATAATGATACACTTTTCAACTTAATGAAAGAAGGAACGGAAATAGGGAATACCCATGGATTATAACTCTTTTTATATATAGCACTTTAGTGCGTATTTAAAAATCTGAAAGTGTGTCAGATTTTCTATGATTCTAGCGCTTGGCGCAATTTAATGAGAGGGTATTTTTAAAAACAAGCGTAGGTTATCTTATAAATAAAAATGAAATTCTGTTTGTCAATTTGTTGATTTGGGTAGTATACAATTCCACAAAAATGGACCTGTCAGCCTGAAATTTTACACAGATATGTAAAATAATATAGAATAAATGATAGTGAACTTTAAAACTTTGAAACTCCACTTAAAAACGCTTTCCTCCTGAATGGTTCTCTTAATTTCCGTTCCCGGAATTTAAGAGATTTTTATGTTCTCCACGCAGAAAGCTTTACGTAATATTAACCCCTGTAGTGAAAAAAGTGTGTGAAATAAGCATCTTGGTTGCCATATGTGGCGATTTTGCCGAATAAAATGTTTTAAATTCTTAAAGTAAAAATAAAAGAATTATAATGATTTTTTTAGTTTAATTTTTAGGTTATTTTTTTAATTATAATATCGTGTGCGCATAAGAAATGAGAGTAGGAATGAAATGTTTTATACGCAAAACAATGAGGATCGAAGATATCCGAGACTAATATGTAATTTTTTTTAGTTTGGCGAAAAAAAAATGGCTGATAGGCCGATTTTTAGAGAGTGAGTTCTAGCGGTTTGTACAGTTTTAGGCTTTTTGGCGCAATTTACTGAGAGCTTAAGGGAATAGCATTTTTGAAAACAAGTGTATAGGTTTTCTTAGAATACAGCATTAAATTTTAACTATCCGTGCAAAAATGATGCAGTTATTAGGGCATTTCAAGCGATGTAGCTTCAGAATTCTCGCCAATTGACTACAACTGATTTAACTTGGGGGAAATCCGCCAAATTTCAGAAAATTGAAATCTTCGCATTTAGTACATCGAGGTAACGATGAATAAAACATGTTATAGTTGATAATTTAAAAAATGCTGCTGTATTAAGGGATTCCACTTTTCAAATAAATGCCTGGCGGTCGAACCATTTCCCATTTTGAATGCTGCTAAGTCAATGCTTCGAATGATTCCCTGAAAAAACTCTTGCAAAATGGCGTATGCTGGCACTTTGGCGAGGCTTAGATTTGAAACTGGATTTTACTTGAGACTGGTATATACGTATAATAAGACTGGTTATAGATAAAAATGAATGTTGGTATGTGTGTAGGAGGTTGAAAAACTCCAGCACCGTTTCACCGATCACCATGAAATTTGGTTCACCTAAGTCTTTTATCATGGAGAAGGTTTTTATGCTATCCGTTTTCCTCTAACTTTTCACTAGGTGGCGCAGCAGAACGTCGAATTCTATTCCGTTTAGCCGTTTGCTATGCGAATATCGTCCAACCAATTTCGATGAAATTTGGTACACGCGAATATTAGAACACGGAGAATATTTTTCCCTATCCATTTGCTGTAACTTACCGCTAAATAGCGCTGCAACGCATCAACTTCTATACCGTTCGACCGATCGGCATAAAATTTTTTATACTTACACATTTGAGAACGAAGAATATATTCTAACTGCGTTACTTTTGATGTTACTCACCACTAGATGGCACTGCAATGCATTATTATTTTAACTCGCCACTAGATGACGCTGCAGCAGGCCAAATTTTTGACCATTCAAACGGTGGCTATGAAAATCAGTATACATAGCTATTTGAACAATAAGAATATTTTGGCGTTATCCATTTTGCTATAACTCGCCACATGACGGCGCTGTAGCAAATCATTACTTTAATTAACCACTAGATGGCCCTGCAGTGTATCACTTCTTGACTGTGCGAATGATCGCTATGAAAATAGGTATACATAGATATTTGAACACGGGGAAGAGTTTGGCACGATCCATTTTCCTATAACTTGACACTAGATGTCGCGTCAACACATGAACTTCAAGACTATTCAGCCGATCGTCATGAAAATTCGTATACATCGATATCTGAATGCGAAGAATATTTTTGAAGTATCCGTTTTGCTAAAATTCGCCACTAGATAGTGCTACGCCGCATCGCCTTCTGCACCGTAAAAACGATTGCCTTGAAATTCAGTATGCATGATTATTGAACACTATATAACGCGATATCCATTTTGCTATATCTCTTTATTACAATAAATAGTAATCACAGCAAATATTAATATCAAAAAGTCCATTCATTCCCGTGCGAAGAACGGGTACTTCAGCTAGTATGTTATAATTTGTAACGAAATGTTCCAATATTATTGCATATAGTTATGTAGCTATAACGGTATGAAAATATCGTTCTGTTCCTTTAATGTTATGGTCTCATACCGTATTTAAAATGTTATTCAGCGAAATGCTATATTCTATAACTAATTGATACTGTATCGTTATTAAATAGTTAGGTGAGTTTAACGTTATAAACTAAGCGTTAGCATGAGTAACCGAATGCATTCTGTTACTTTTTGTTTAGTTTCTGAGTATAACATAAAACGGAACAACGTTATAATAAGTATACCATTGAATAACGTTATTCTGAATAACGTTATTGCAATAACGTATTCATTTGCGTTCTGTAGATTTGTTACGGTACGATAATAAAATACAAAATGTAACGTAACTAATACATAACGAAAATCAAGCAGTTATTTGTACATATAAAAATTGTATAACGAATTATTTTGTTACAAGGCCGAATAACGTTACAATTTTGTTCGTTAAGATACGGATCCCTGCTTTAAAAACATTAAAGTGTAGGATACATTCAATGCATTGAAAGTCTGTGATCAATTACTACTTTTGCTATCCCCAATATCTCATAAACAATCTCAAGCTGATAGCTTTCGGTGAAATATCGCCAAATAAAGCGTCAGAAGGAAATCTTTCAAATTGAACCCAGCTTGGCGATATCGGAAATATTTGGCTAGAAATCGATAGACCTTACTATTACGGTAGCATTTTATCGCTTTGGAAAAAAAATAAGTTTAGATGAAGTGATCCGAAAATATTTTTGATTTCATAGACGAGCAAGGAAGTCATGTGTTGTCCACATCAGATTTTTATCTGTTAAATGATCCTATCGTAAAGTGGCAGATCGACTGGTGGTATAAGATGTTTAGTATGTATTAATTAATGTTTTATGAATAGTTTACGCTTTAGTACTCTTATCTGAGGGTTAGAAAGCTAAATAACTAATAGGTTCATTTAGAACATTACTAGATACTAGAGATGAGTTCGGGCTCATTTTTTGAAGCCCGAGCCCGCCCGAGCCCGAGCAATATTATTAAAGTTGGAGCCCGAGCCCGAAATTTCAGCTAAAGACAAATAAAATTAACTACTTCATTAAGAGGATACAATAAATTTTGGAGCTTAACACACCCTCTAGTCCCCCGTACCGCTATTTTTTGAAATAAGTACGTCTATTTATCCCATGAATCACTTTTTAAAATCTGTTTCAAGGAGTATGTTCAACAAAGAAGAAATTTTTCACGAGCCCGAGCCCGCCCGAGCCCGAACGCAATCGTGAATTACAGAGCCCGAGCCCGAGTCGGGCCCGGGCTCGGGCTCGGGCTTTCGGGCTCGGGCTGAGCCCGTCTCATCTCTACTAGATACCTAAATAAAGGAAATAAAATAAGCGTATTTTTTCCCCCTGATAGTTATAGTGATTTTGAATCTGGTGGCCTTGGGCATTTTCCCAGCCTTACCTCCCGTCTCTCTACTTTTACTGCACTGGAATCCTTTCGACACTGAAAACATAATATAACACCTGAAACTCTGAGATGAAAAATAAGTATTTTTCACGAAATTTTCTAATACACGTCATAAAATCATTTTCGTTTCACATTACTAAATTGTTTGAACTCTGTTTATGAAATTTTTTTAATGATTTTTCTATGATCTACCATATATGGCGGCTGTACCATTGAGAATAGGCTATGGCAACATTAGAAAAAAGAACAGAGAGCGAGAGAATGGGAAAGGAGGTGGGTAAAGATGTGCCTTTTTTTCGCCCATCATAGTCATGAAAATTCAACATTTTTATTAAAGCCTTTTTACTATATTTATATGAAGTTTAGGTATTAAAATTTACATTTATTCTAAAATGAAAAAAAAAAAAAACACATCGCACTTAAAATCTGCCATCAAACTTCCCATATTAGTTGAATTATCGCCATTTTAAACGCTTGTTCTATCCTTCAGTTTTAAAAAATCTGCTACGTGCTTAATGAACAACAATATTTTTTAGTCTTTCGAACATTAGTCTGGCTAGGCTTCTAAATTAGCATTCATTTGTTTTGGTGCATTGCACGCATCTCTGGGATACGAAAATAAAAAGCTTGTCCGGGAGTTAGTCAGACTTAGTGACTCTGATCATTCAGATTTCCCAGAAGGATTACGACATTTAACTCTCGGGATATATCAGATTAACAAAAGCTGGTCTTACACTCACGAACACCTTTGAGAAGCAGTAATATGCTCCCTTTATGTACACTGATATGGCTCAGATGTCCTACTCCAGTTGAGATCACGATATACGAGTACAAAAGTATGTAACATATAGATAAGAAAGGGTATAAGTACAGAGAGAGTTATAATCCAAACACTGAATGGTATTATCAGTGCATAGTTAGTGCAAGAAATGTAAGCTGTGCACCGTTGCATCTGTACTGTGGTACTTGGGGGTGAAGTGTCAGAAGTCCGTTTTGCGGATTTACGCATTTTCTTTTCTCTTTTTCTTTCAGACACAAATTATCAAAAATATTAGATAGAACTTATATAACACACACATATAAAGATACAATCAAATTAAATTTATTTTTTCCATAGACCATAACATTTTATCAGATGATACTGCTTTCGTTAGAAAATCCGCAATCATTTTGTCAGTAGATATGTATTTTAACTGGATAATACTGTTTTCAATCATGTCTCTTGCAAAATAAAATTTTAAATTTACATGTCTCGTTTTGTTTGATGGTTTAGATCCATTTAACCAATCAATTGCTGACTGGTTATCAGAAAATATTACTACGGGTTCATTTACAAAATTATTACAATTAAGTTCTTTCAATACATTTAACGTCCAGGTAACATGTTTTGCTGTTTTAGAAATAGCAAACAACTCCACTTCACAGGTAGAAGTTCCTACACATCTTTGTTTATTACATTTCCAAGATACTAATGACGAAACTATCATAATTACTCCCCCAGAAAAAGATTTCCCTTCAGTTGCAATTCCCCAGCTGGAATCAGCACTAGCATTCACATAACCCATTTCATTGTCATAAATTAGCATCTTGTTTTTAGAACCTTGTAAATATCTTAGAACACGTTTTAGTAGCAAAAAATGACGTTTCTCAGGACGCTCATTAAATTGAGAAAGATAACACATAACAAATGATAAATCTGGTCTTGTTCTGTTTGGTAAGTATAATAGTTCACCTAATAATGCTCTATATTGAGTTTGATCAACTAGATCATCATTAGTTTCAATATTTTTTATCCTCACCTTTACATATAGGAATTTTAACACTTTTGCATTGTTCCATCCCATGTTTTTGTTAAAGGGATTCAATATATTTTCTCTGAGATAACCCAATACCGTTCTCTAAGTGATGTATCTCAATTCCGAGAAATTTACCATTTTGTGTAGTATCCTTTAGCTCAAATATTTTCTCAAGTTTTAGAATTATTTCTTTACGCAAATTTTCGTTATTACTGAAAATTGCTAAATCTACGCAGTGCCGGATTAAGACAGCGCGGGGCCTGTAGCAAATGTTACCAAGGGGCCCTTAGTTTAGTGTCGCACACAGAAAGCTTTTTTTTTTCATCACTAGGGTGGCATTCGCACAATCCCAGATTTTTGTCTACGTGATCTTGTCGACAGGTTTTGTAGATATGAATTTTCAAATATGTTTGACAGATAACGTGGAGGGGGGGGGGGGGAGGCGTTAATAAAATTGACGTAGTGGTTGTTAAATAAGCTCACCAGTCAACTGTTTTAAATTAAAAAGAACATATTTTAATGAACAATATACAGGTACAACGGCAACCGTTCTGTTGCACTGAACCGACTAACACATGAAGTTTAAACGTCCTTATATACAGCCACGCCATCTCTCGGGCGTACATTTGCATTTACCTGGTTTCTTCTTCTCTTGGACGTCGGAACGAAACCTTGTGACTCTGACAAAAATGTTGAAAGTCGCACAAGGCTTGCAATTTTTGATAATGGATCGCTAAGTTTGGTGCCAAAACACGACAATTTATAATAAAGGGGGAGTAGAGTTGGAAAATGCCTGGCGAAGATTGCAAAATAGTTTTAGTAGGCGATTTTAAAATAGATTTGAATTCTGAAGAAGTGTTTTATGGGACAGAGAAGACAAATACGGTACACATCATAGATTATGATACACTTTCCAAATGGTATTTATAAAGGTGAAGTATAGTTTGACTATGCCTGGCGAAAATTGTTAAAAAATTTTGGTAGGCGATTTAGTATAGATTTCAATTCCGAAGAAGTGTTTTGTGCAACAAGGAAGGAAAACACGGCATACTCATGGATTATGATGCCCATTCTAAACAGTATTTAAAATGGTAGACGATAGTTGGAATATGCTTGGCGAAGCTGGCAAGACAGTTTTAGTAGCTGATTTTAAGATAGATTTTGGTTCCAAAGATGCGTTTCATCTAACAAGAAAGGCGAACACGGCACACTCATGGATTATGATGCCTATTCCAAACAGTATTTAAAATGGTGAAGTATAGTTAATATGCTCAGCGAAGATTGTAAAACAGTTTTAGTAGGCAATTTTAAGATAGATTTTGATTCCAAAGATGGGTTTATGGAACAAGGAAAAAAAATACGGCACATTCATGAATAATGATACACCTTCCAACTTAATGGAATAAGGAAGAAAAATAGGAACGACGAATAAATTATGATATTCCTTTAATATATAGCACTTTAGTGCGTATTTAAAATCTGAAAGTGTTTCAGATTTTCTTACTTTTATTTATTTATTTATGATAGGAGGAGTTTACCCTCGCATTAAAACAGAATAGATTAATTGACTGAGAAAATAAAATGTACTAATTATATAATAATTTATTTTAGAGCTAATTAATTAGTTAATGAGATTACTAATGCTAATTAGTTGTAAATAAACTAAAATGTATTAGATTTGGTGTCTAAATTGTCATGGGAATCTAAAATGTATTAGATTCCCATGTATTAGATTTGGGAGGGATTTATTCTAACCCTTCCTCCGCCCTCGCATGCACTAATATCTACGTTTTGTGTGATAATAAAATAAAACACAACTTATACGAACTTTTCTTGCTTTAGTAAGAGCAAATTTGAGCTAACACTAGGCAAATCAATTTTTCCAAGGAAGTTGGTGTGCGGGGGAAAAATGCCCCTCAAAATATTTTTTTTGTGTGTGTGTGTGTGTGCATTTTAAAGTATTTATACCTACAACTCAGCTTTTTATGAATGTTAATGTTGATGGGTATATATTTCGCGTTTCTAACATCCCCAACCCCTTTCCCATTTGCAAGCATATAACTTGATAAGTTTACATACGTACAATATTAATTGTTTCTATCAATTTTTGGAAACTTCGAAAACAAAATGTACTTTAAACTGTAAGTTTAAACAAAGTTTTCCCCCCCTCTAAAAATACACAGTGAAATCATTCCATTATTTGGAAGGTCTTTACTAATGCTAGGTTACGTATTTTTATCTTCTGTTAACTTCATTTATTTAATAGGTAATTCATTAGAAATCTAACTGAGGATAGGCAGATCTAACGCAATTATACTTCCGCTATTCAAAATACACTGCATGAACGGAACGCCTTCAAACTGTATTGTACATGCGTATAGAGGGGACTATTACATCCACATATCGCTTAGAGCACGTCTAGAGGCCATTCGTTTTGTGTTCTAAAAGCATGTGTGCATAATCTTAAATGTGATCAAGTATTTTGTGAGTTTCTTTGTGGAGCAAGAGTATTAGAAAACCCTCTTTGTTTTCAGTTTGCCTGGGGTTATGGCTTCCAGCATACCTCGACCGTCTTCGCTTTGCACAAAGATCCTCCCTGTTCAAATTATTTTATCTGAACGAACTTACTGAAATTTGCCACTTTCACCTGTGATTTGAACCCGCCAAACGCAATTCCTTTGTATTCAATGCGTTTAATTTCTGTGATCAATATAATTTGAATGAATTCTCGAAATATAATAAATGGCTTACATTCTATATATTATTATTGTTCGAAATAATAATTCGAAAGGCCTGTGTTCAAACACTGTAAAATGTAAAAAATAAATAAATATAAACTCGGCAGTTCGAGCCTTCGTCAGGAGGAGACCCCCTAAACCCCCTAATTTTTTAGTTTCATTATTGCCATATTAAAGTGATATTAATTGACTATGCCGTTTTATCTAGCATCTTTCGTGTATTTTGCCTGGTAACCCTATGTTGAAATTTTTGTGATTGTAACCTATTTATATATATTCTACAGCTACAAAATATTGTAACAATAGATTAAATCTGTTGTGAACTAATAATATTTAAATATATATAAAATTATGTCGCATACTTTTATGTCGCATTTTTGGGACACATTTTCCGGACAATTTTCAATAAAGGGGGTGAGAGATAAAATGAAATAGTCATTAAAATACATGTGATGCATATTCTACAGCTTACGAAATATTGTAACAATAGATTAAAGCTGTTGTGAACTAATAGTATTTAAATATATGTACAAGTATGTTGCATTTTTGGGACAATTTTCAATAAAGAGGGTGAGAGATAAAATGACATAGTCATTAATAAAAATAATTCAAGCCAAATACCAAAAGCTTTCTAAAGGTGGCTTACCCTTACTCCATACACCTTTGAATTTTGCCAAAGCCACCCCCCCCCCTTTGCTCTAAAACAGAAGAACTTGGGACGGCCCAACATCCGATTAAATACCATCCTCATATTTACCACAAAACAAAATAAGTTTATGTCCAATAATTAAATAAAAATCATTGTTTCCTGGGGAATGTCCGTTTTATGGGCCGCGTTTTTTCCTACATTCCTTTGGACCTCAGCTCTCTGAGAAATGTGGAAGCTCAACTCGCTTTCCAGGGAAAGTCCTCAGAAATAGCCACAAATATTTCCTGTACATAGAGTCATTTTGAAAAGTTTGATTACAACTTCATTAAAAAATTCATTCGATTTGTTACTGCAAAAGCACCTGAAATGATCGAGGCCGATAGGCTACAGCCTACTCAGCCTACTGAATAATCCGGCCCACTGACGGATTGAGATGGAATTTTGTGGGTGGAGGCCATTAGTTGGAGGGTTCACACACGCATTCATTTTAAGGAAGTAAAATAGGATTGTTTACAGTAATTTCTTTTTTCTTGGGAGGGGGGCGGTCGCCCCCTCCGACGCCCTCCCTTTAATCCGTCCTTGATCAGGCCCTGACTCTGTTCTTTCATTTTGGCACTTAGTTTTCTTTCTAGATTTTGTTTATTTCTAGATTTACTCTTCGAATAAGGAAAAACTTGTAATATTATTGATAAGATGTACTTTTTAACGGCATACTTAAATGGGTGGTCCAAGGGTCTGGATACCCCCTCCTCCGAGTTGCGATTTTTGTCCAACAAAAAAGATAATGGACATTTTTTTAATTCTGCATTTCCCTCTGTTTGGACCCTCTCTGAAATTTTTTTCTGGGTACTGCATTTTGTGTTCCACAGTGTGTTAATCCTTTAACAGGCAGTGGTAAAATGCTTGCCACCTACGGTCTATTAAGTACAGAAATCAATTGTCATTAGTGAATTTTCCGATTTTTGTTCAGTTATATTGGATGTATATTTTTTCCTACATCTAGATTCTAAATAATATTTGGCTTATGAACTTTTCTTTAATTCGCAATTTTAAGGAAAGTTCGAATAATGACTCGAAAATTGAGCATAAGAATAATCGCTTTTAATTATATATTTTTGCGTTTAATTCCGTGTACAAGCAGCAGGTAGTTTTCCGACTTTGATTTTGTGCATAATTAATGTAATCTCCTGCAAAATTTCTATGTTTGTTTAGTACTTGTTTCTCCAATTTTCACGTAGGATATTACAGTAGAGGGAAAATATATGAATTAGTTCTAAAAAATGGGCCAGAAAAATTCCAAGTAATTTCGACTCTCTGCACATACCCTCGCCTTATAAAGGGTCAAATATACTCTTGCATGCGTCTCTTATTGCTGTCTTTAGAAAACTCATTCAGTTTAGTCTATGTAATCAGTTGACTAAATAATGCAGGCATACGACGGCCACACTAAATTTATATATATTCTTTCAATGAGTTATCTACAATGGATTTGCAGTTCCATAATAGAGCTTCAAAAATGGTCGTATTAAAAAAAAAAAAAAAAAAACAGAAAGAGAAATCACGATAATCATCTTTTGACTTAAAAAAAAAGCTTGATCTTGGGGAGGAGGAGGAAACGGAAACTTTCAAGCTAAAGGCGCGGGGCCCCTAAAAGCGCGGGGCCCGTAGCATTTGCTACTCCTGCTATATTGCTAATCCGGCACTGCATCTACGTAAGCGCAAATAATTACAAAATTATTTTTATCATTCAACAGAAAAACAAAATTATCTGAAGCAGTCTCTTTAAAACCAATTTTTTGACGTTCGGATTTAAATTTAAGGTACCAATTTCGGCCTGATTGTGGTAATCCGTAAATGCTTTTATTGAGTTTGCACACTTTATTATTACCAAACTCATTTTCAAATCCAGGGGGTACTGAAACAAAAACAGTTTCATCGATATGTCCGTATAAGTATGCAGTTTTAACATCATAAAATCTAACATCCCAATTCATTTTAGCTGACATTGCCATTAACATTCGCCATAACTCTATGTTAACTACTGGAGAGTATGATTCTGAATAGTCTTTGTTTTTAGTCTGATTATATGCAGCTGCAACAAGTCTAGCTTTAAATTGTTTTTTACCGTCGTTCTCTTTTACAGTAAAAACCCATTTACTATTAATAATTTTCTCTCCCTTTGGTTTTTCTACAATATCAAAAGCATTGTGTTTCCCTAACGAGTTTAGTTCCTCCTTCATCGCATTTTCTCAACTTTCCCAATCCTCTGATTTTCTCGCCTTTTGAACGCTTTTAGGAGTTTTTACCACAAGCTAAATTAGCACTGTATTTAAGTCTTTCTGATCTCCGTAGTGGTTGTTTTAAACTATTATTTTGCTCTCCTACACTGTTTTCATCCCTTTCAAGCACCTCTGATGGTCTTTCGCAGTCACGGGATTCAACGCTATCGAAATGGCTGTTTTCCTCATCTACATTAATCTGTATGGAATTTAAGTTAGGATCTCTGTTAGCGTTTTCACTATTAGTGTCGAAAAATAGCGTTTCTATATCCCAAATAGAGTCTTTTGAGTAATAAGATCTGTTTACTAAAAATTTACTTCCCATTACATGTTCGATGAATTTAATTGATCTTTCTTCAAGAACCCTTCTGCTTTCTATATCATAAATTCGATACGCTCGTCTTTCATTTGAGTAACCCAGCATAATACCACGCTTTCCTCTGGCACTTGTAATTTACTACGAGATTGTTTGGGAATGTGAAAATAAACAAGGCAACCAAAAACTCGTAAATAATTTATATTTGGCTTTTCACCATGCCAAAGTT
Organism: Cheiracanthium punctorium; assembly: GCA_038373885.1. NCBI lineage: Eukaryota > Metazoa > Arthropoda > Arachnida > Araneae > Cheiracanthiidae > Cheiracanthium > Cheiracanthium punctorium. Next base: position 14,433 of record JAWZYV010019557.1, read on the forward strand.
CATAAGGTGTTTTACCTTTCCCTTTCCTATAAGTCAAATTTGTAACACGAGTACTGCAAGCAACTGCTTCCGCCCAAAAACTTAAGGGAAGGCCACTGTCATAAATTAAAGTTCTAGCACGTTCTAGAATAACCCTATTAGCCCTTTCTGCTTTGCCATTACTCTCAGGATTATAAGGGACTGTTTTCTCGTGTATTATACCGGACTGAGACAAATATTGATTAAATTCCTCATTTACAAATTCCCCGCCATTATCTGATCTAATACGTTTAATTTTAGCATTTGTAAGTTTTTCGAATCTCTCTTTGAAACTAATGATTTAACTTAAATCGTCATTTTTATGCTTTACAAAATAAGTAAAATACATACCAGAAAAATCGTCAACAATTGTAAGAAAATAATTTGATCCATTCAAGGAAGGAACATGTATAGGGCCACATAAATCCACATGTACTAATTCAAGAATAGAATTGCTTTGATTCATATCTATAATTTTATGCGGTTTACGAGTAATTTTACTGACATTACAAGCGTCACATTCTAAATTTAAATTAACAACCATATCACCATTTTTAGTCATGTTCTCATTTATCATTTTCGACAAGTAGTTAGCATTTATATGACATAATCTCTTGTGCCACAAAACAGATGGAATCAATTTTTCACATTCAGTTTGATTAATTTCCTGCAATACATGTGAATTTATATCAGGTTGCATAACAATTTCCAGACGTTTACCTTTTTTAAATGCTGTTAACAATATTTCACCAGAACTATTTGTGATAAACACTCTATCATCATCAGAAATAAGTTATATCCCCTTTCAATTAGTGTAGTTACAGACAACAAATTATTTCTTAATTTAGGTATAAACATTACATTTTCCATGGTAACTGGAACACATTCAGAAAAATTATTAGCTTTGGCTTTAACAAAACCAGTACCTTCACTAATTAAACAATCATATATACCTGCTTGCATAATTTTACTACAATTAAAATCAATTTTATGAAACCATTTTAAACTATTACACATATGACAAGAAGCCCCACTATCAAGTAACCAAATATCAGAATCTTTACCTGTTTCATCTTCATCTGTAGCATTAAAAGCACAACTGCCATCTGATTTACTTACTTCGGAAGTATAGTTCACATTTTTTCTTTCTGGGGTTTTGGGTTTTGAGTTCTTTGATTTCACTGTAGCGTTCTGAAAGTTATTAGTTTTTCTGAAAAAACAGTTTCTAGCTAAATGTCCCCTTTTTGAACAGATGTAGCATTCCTTTTCAGTTTTTCGATCTCGGTTTCGCACTAAGAAGGCTCCGTCAACTTGCGTGTGATTCTTGTTCCGGAACAGCTCTCGTTCTTCCTCTCTCAGAATCTCCAAGATGTCGTCCATAGTTTTGTCTCTTTGGATTTTTAGAACTTCTCTAATACGGGAAAATTTTCCTCTTAATCCTCGGACGGTGCAGTATACCAGCTCTCTAGGTGATATATCAAGTCCAAGAGAAGGACATTTCGTTGCTAAGCCACGAGCTCGAGCTATGTAGTCATTTATATTTTCTTTATCATGAAGCTCTAAGTTTTTCAATTCTTGACCGGCGTCTATTTTTCGATCTTCGAGCGTTCCAGTAAAGTTATTCTTAATTTTATTCCACAAATTCCTAGCATTCTTTTCAGTAGCGTACTGTAGTGCTTGTTCATCTGCTAACGAAAGTTTGATATAAGCAACCGCTTCGTTGTTTCGTTTTTTCCATTCACTTAATTTCTCGGGTTCCTTGGGCTCATCTTCATCTATGACTTCACCTAAGCCTTTTATGCATAACATAGCTTCTATTTTCATGGCCCATGTGTGATAATTCACACCCGTAAGAACAGGAAATGGCAGCCGATCCATTCTTCGGTTGTTTCGTTTTATGCTATTTTCAGCTACTTTATTTTTCAGCTACAGAATATTTCTTTCCGAAACTAACCACGGAATGCTACCACTTGAAGTGTCAGAAGTCCGTTTTGATCGCCGAAGAACGAATCAGTCCATGTGTAATACAAATATATTTATTAGAACAAACACATCACATCACAATATCATGCTTACATACAGAACAACAACACTCAGAATGAAATCTCGACGCTTCGAGAGAAGCGCGTCACGTGACTTTCTTCCGGGAGCTTTAGCAGGTAGTCATAGAAACGAAAAAGAAAAACAATGCGTATGAATGCACAGTCCTTCAGGGGGTACAGGTGTCATAATCAAACTCAGACAGAAACAACAAGTCTTGGCTAGGTTGATACACTTCAAGACACTGATACTGGATGGTCCAGCGATGATTCAGCCAGTGGAAGCGAAAGGGAAATGTAATCAAAGACATTTGTTACACATAGTTAAGTATAGTTATTTTGTTTTCCTGTTTTCTCTACTTCATAAAATGAATTTTCGGAAAATATTAGCATTTTCTTTTGAGTGGACATCAGTATTAATTCAAAAATCATATGTTATTTCTTCTTTTATATATATAGATGAATTGCCCGATGGTCGAAAAAAGGCTGAACTTTACCCACCTCCTTTTCTTTAAGTAGTTTCTAACACTACATTAATAAAACTTCTTTTCAGACACTTTCCAAGGCGTAAAAGTAATTTATCACTGATAACAACAAGCACAGTAATCTATACTTATAGCAACAGTAGAAATTTCGAGCAATTTTATTTATTTGGATGATATGCAAAATTTACAAGTAAAAGTTGTTAAATGACTAACTTCGACGCACTGCCTTTTCATGCATTAGGTGGGAAAGACAGAACCCCATTCTGACAGATTGAGTTAAAACAGAAAAATCTTAAATTTTTCTTTAGTTGTAGCTCCTTCGGGCATTGTAACGAGCCAGTTTCTAAATCCTAGAACGCTTACAGACGCCATGACGAGACAAGCTCCTGTTATGTTGTAGACGTCGGGGACTTCATCAAAAAAGATGACTTGGAAAACCAGCGACAGAACAATCTCTACGGACAACAAAATCGAGACAATCCCGGCGGCTTCTACCTGAAGCGCCAGCACGTACGTCAAGTTCCCAGCAAAACCGAAAACTCCCACCAGCAGATACAGGAGCAAATTCAAACCGCAACTGGGCGATTCGAAAGACGAGACAACGAGGTTGATGGCGGCGTTCTCAACCATCCCAATCAAAGAGAAGTAGAGCATGGGGACGGAAAAATGGACGTGTTTCGTGTGTCTCAGAACGACCATCGTTGCCGCTATGGTTATGACAGAGGCCACTGCGACTGGGAGGCCTGTTAAGTAGCTGTGTTCGTGACTATAGGAATCTTCTCCGGTGACCAGTTTCGGCAGCCGCACCGACAAAAGGACTCCAGAAACGCTCAACAGGATGCAAAGGGTCTGTCCGACGCTGCAAGTCTCCTTAAGGTAAACACACGCGGCAAGCGTGGTCACTACGGGCACGGTGGACAGAATGACAGTCGCTTCGAGTAGTGGCAGGTATTTGTATGTCATTATGTACAAATACACGGAAGTGGCTCCGGTCAAACCGCCTATCAGCAACGCTGTCCTGTCTTTGCGATCACCGAGTATATTTCTCACAGAATAAATTCCAGTGGGGAGGCTGCCTGCGAAAATTCCAGCATTTCTAACGAAACTGAGCTGGCTCGAGTCTAAGTAGGTCAGTTTTTTCACTATGACAGCTGTGAGGGTCAGCAGGCTGCAACTCATGAATGTAAAGAGTATCCCCAGAAAAGGACTTCTCTTCTTAAGACCAGTGGTAGATTCGGCAAAGTCGTAGAACTTGTTATGTGGTAGATGCTCTTTTGAAGATGAGTCTGCAGAAGCATTGAGCGATAGCGTTTCCATCGTTGCTTGTGTACTTCTATGAATAAAATGAAATCTGTTAACGAGAAAAAATATATTTATATAACAAGTACAAATAGTAAAGGGGAAAAATATCCATATCAATAACTTTTTCTTTTTAGTAATCGCCAATTTAACTGAAGCCCCTTTTTTTAATCTTACACTCTTGTCTAATAATTACATAGGCATGGTTTCATACCGTCTTTCGGCCGCATCCGTTTTCTAGCGATCTTTGGAGAATTGTTGGCGAAGTTTCTTTCGGATTAAAAAAATTTTTTAATAAAGATTTCCCAGATGGACACCCCCCTCCCTCTCTCACCTAGGTGCAAAGGCAAATGTTTATGAATTACCATAATCATCTGCCTTTCTTAAAGGCGCAGAGGTGACGATTCTTTTGTGTCTCTACTGTCCGGGGTGGGGATCAAGGATAGGGAAAATGTGCATTTGGAAAATTTTTGTTCAAATATTTTTATATGGAAAAGAAACTTCGTCAACGAATCTATAACGTTGCTGTACGACAATCGACGGCCGAATAAAGCGCAAGTGTGCTTTTTTTTTTCCGGAGCTGTATTACATTCAATAGAAAATGTTTATTATGTCCCTCTATTTTTCAAAAGGGCACCTTACAACCAACTAAACTATAAGTAGTCATACTTAAATATATCTTGCGGTAGTTTCAACAGAAGAAACTACCTGAACGGCTTTTCTTAAATAGAGTACTGTAATGAAACACTTGTGATATATTTGATGAGCTATGGCTTAAGTACAGGGTCATCGAAAAACGATGGACATATCTCACATAGTCATATTTAATGAAATACTTAACATAAACAAACAATTATTTCATGACATCTACAGAATCAAACTGAATTTTACCTTAATAATTTTCAATATAAGCTCCGTTACTTGTTGTGCGCATATCAAGTCGACAATCCACCTCTAACTAGGTGTAAAGGAAAATGTCCAGCGCACTGTGGCAATTGCTTCAACAATTCGCTCCCGTAAATCTGTAAAGTTCCGTATACGTACGCTGTAAATAATGTTCTTGACATAACCCCAGAAATAGAAGCCGAAAGGTGTTCGATCGGGACTTCTCAGAGGCCATTGCGCAGGACTGGTTCTACCAATCCGTATGTTGGGGAATCGATTGTTGTGAGCCTGTCTGATACATTTATAAATCTTGGACACGTGCCAAGTTTTTTGAAAAAAAAAATGTTAATGTTTTTTGCTCAATTTTTATTAGAGTTATGAACTATCGAAATTTATCAAACATTTTTCGACCTGTATATCAACATTAGAGGGCTCATTTTTCAGTGCCTTATAACTCATACTCTAATCCTTGAAATTAATGACAATCTATATTTTGGGTTTTTTTATAAGTTGAACTCGGTTATCTAGCAAAACGATAGGATCGAGAAACAAAAACTGGATTTTCTTTAAAAGTAGATGAGCTCAAAATTTTCTCTGCATGCATAAAAAAGTATTTATCGAGATAAAATACTGTCTTCTTTCTTTTATTCAAAAGTCAATTAAAAACAAAATAGTCCCTCAAATTCAATTTTTTTAGGAGTTGAAAATGGCAAAAACGTACTACAACACATATTAATTGAGCATATTTGGAGGTAGTTAGAGCAGGAACAAGCAACAAATAACCATTTTAAATGCTGTTCCACTTTGCGAGGTAGTATTAATAAGAACAATAAAAGTGAAAATGTAAAACAGAAAAAAACGTATAAAACATAGAGATCACATGAATATAGTATAAGGCATTAATAATATAAATATTTACTAACTTCTAAAACAAATCTGCTTCCAGGCATAGTGAATGGGGAAAAAATAATAAGAATAAATAAGAATAAAAAAAGGAAGAAAATCTGAAACACTTTCAGATTTTAAATACGCACCAAAGTGCTAAATATTAAAAGCGTATGATAATTTATGCGTCGTCCCTATATTTTTCTTCCTTATTCCATAAAGTTGCAAAGTGTATCATTATTCATGAATGTGCTGTATTTTGCTTCCTTGTTTCATAACACCCATCTTTGGAACCGAAATCTATCTTAAAATCGCCTACTAAAACTATTTTACAATCGTTACCAAGTATATTACAACTATACTTCACCGTTTGAAATATTGTTCCGAATGTCCACCATAATCCATGAGTGTGCTGTGTTTCTCTTTCTGGTTTGATTCCTACTTTAACGCCCCGACTCTCGCCAAGGTGGCGATCATTAAACATATGGAGCTACCACGACGATTTTTTGTATTATGTGGCAATCGTAATTTAGAATTAAAATGGCGATTTGGAACAACATGTAAGTAAAGAATTCCATTACATTTTTATTTATTTTGGGTTGCCAATTAATGTACTTTTAATAATTAAGTGTCTTCAAATTCCTTAACTGGTGCATTTATTGCTAATTTGTCCACTGTCGTTTTCATCTAGTTCTTTTGGGAGCGTTGAAACTTGTGCACAGGGTTGGCATGGTTTAAACCGACTGGTTTAAACCAAATGGTTTTTTTAAAAAAATAATTTAAAATTACAAATACTACAGATAGAATACGTTCTAATATATTTTTAAATTATCCTCATAAGTATCAAGAATAAGTTTATTATATCACTCTAGATACCTTATTGTTTTATAATTATTAAAAATTATTAATTAAACTTAAATTATAGGCTGCATTTTTTACTTGAATAATGCTTGATACTTGAACTTTTCCAAAATAGAGGTTTTGTGTTTTAACAACTTATTTCTAAACCTTAAAAATATTATTTTGAACTAGTTATTGCCATTATTACTGATGAATCTAAGAGCAATATTCCATGTAAAATGTAGTAAACAATTACTATTGTATTATATTATACTAGCAGCCAAGGTGGCCAGCTTCGCCCCCCCCCCCATATCTTACCATATTTACTCAGTCAGTTTTGTCTAAATTATCGGAGTCCTTTCAACGAAAATCATATTTCATGGTTTTAACAGTATTTGTCATGAAATGTATTTAGGTTATGGTTGCTACAAATTTTGGGGGTATCATGACAAAAGCTGATGGTGACCATGGGGCATGTGAATAGATCCGAAAGATTTTGGGGTCCTCATCATGGCACGGTGGTAATGTCACTGAAAATGGTAGATGGCCGAAGTGTGAGGGTCCCGGATTTGGGTCCCATCATGCGGCTGACGATCTAACGGTCTGGAGTTTTGGTAGGTTTTCTCCAGATGTAACGTGGATACGCGTTAAAACCCCTTAGAAAGTCCTCCTGCCAAGGCATCTCCTATCCTTGGCAGATCACTCTGAGTACTGTTGCCATTAATCAAATCAAAAAGAAACAATTTGCTTTTTCGTGTATGGAAACACGAAATGGCTAAAATATACTTCATTGCAAAGTAGTTTTTTTTTTTTGTGCAATAAACGTGAAGTAAAAAAATCCGAAAGATTTTGCTTCTTTGCACATACATTGTTATTTTTTAATCTATCTACTGCGTGACACACGTAACCAGTAACGAATAGGCTTGCTTCACTTGATGTCATTGAACTGTTAATCTGGATTTTTGCACGTGTGTTATTGTTATTACGCTAATGTTTACATCTAGTTCTTGCCGCTCCCAGCATAAAAATATCGTCAATTTTGGTACTGCATACATTAGCGTATTATATAAGTAGATACTAAATACACTGCTGGCCACCCAAATTGCAACACCAAGAAAAACAAGAGATATCACAACAAAATTTATTGTGTAGATAACATGTTGACCAAGTAACAAATGATTAAATTTACAGCATTCTATGAAGCGTGGTTCCTGCCAAAATCAGTACCCAGAGTAGCCGCCGTTGTTGGAGATCACAGCTGCCACACGCCTCGGCATTGATTCAAAGAGACTTTGAATGTGTTCTTGGGGTACAGCAGACCAAGCAGCTTCCACACGTTGCCAAAGTTGATCTGGTGTGACAGCTGGGGATGAACTCTGGGTCAGTCGTTGAGCAACCATGGACCACATGTTTTCTATCGGCGAAAGATCCGGAGAGCGCGCCGGCCAGGGAAGCAATTCAATCTGGTGATTGACGAAGAACCCTTGGACAATGCGTGCCACGTGTGGCCGTGCATTATCCTGCTGAAATATGGCTGTTGGCAAGCCCTGAAGGTAAGAAAGGACAACTGGCTCCAACACCTCGGAGATGTAGCGCTGGCTGGTTAAAGTACCGGCAATGCGTACTAGAGGAGTGCGAGAGAGATATCCGATACCGCCCCATACCATAATACCCGGTGCAGGATCAGTGTGACGGTGCATAATGCAGCTGTTCAGCATCCTCTCTCCACGGTGTCTCCAGACTCGAATCCGACCGTCGTGGTGTTGCATACAGAAGCGTGACTCGTCAGTAAAGAGAATTTCATTCCATTCTGTCGTCCACATCCTTCTTTCATCGCACCATTGGCGGCGGAGACGTCTGTGGTTCCGCGTCAGAGGTAGACAAAGCAACGGACGTCTTGCGGACAGACCATTCTGCTGTAAACGACGTCGAATGGTACGCGCAGACACTGGATGATGCGTTACAGACTGAATCTGCTGTGATATGGTTCGTGATGTGACTGAGCGGTCCGTCACTGCCATGCGTACAATCTGCCTGTCATCACGTGACGTGGTGCACTGAGGTCGATGCGGTCGATCACGTCTGTCCGTCGTACCCTCCTGCACCCAACGATCACATATCCGCATCACAGTTGTTTGGTTTCGTCCAATACGACGACCGATTTCCCTGAAAGATAACCCACAATCTCTGTATGCCACTATCCTTCCTCTGTCAAACTCGGATACTTGATCAAAAGATGATCGTTGTTTCCTACGAGGCATAATTTATCGTTTTTTTGAAAAAAAAGCAAGAAAAACACAATTGCTGTACTTGAAACCGTCGAAATCTCCAAGCCTTAAATAGCGCTTTGAGGTGGCGCCACAGGCGCGCTTGATGTGCGTCTGCGCTGAAATTCTAATCATTTGCATATCTCACCTCAGCTAATGCATGTTGTAAATTTCATATTATTTGCATGCTTCCTTCAGGGTGTTGCATTTACGATGGCCAGCAGTGTATAAAAAAATAGTATCTCTAAATAAAATATTAAAATTGAATGATTTCAATGTCCACATAAGTATAGCAACAATTGTTTATTTACTTTGTTTTAATTATTTTCAGAAGAAATATTAATTTTTATTTGAACATTTTACAAATAATTTTATTTATAAATATGTAACATGTAATTATAAAAGGATTAAAAAAAAACACACCAAAAAACCCGGTTTAAACCAAATAAACCCGGTTTTTTGGGTTTTTTCAAATAAACCGGGTTTTTTTTCCAACCCTGCTTGTGCATAAGTCCTTGAGACCCATGACTGCAAAGCTCGGCAAAGTGCGGGCTTTTTTAGGTTGGCGAGAGCGGGGGCGTTAAAATAAGAATCAACGCTTGCTTGTACCGTAAAACGCATCTTTGGAATCGAAATCTATTTTAAAATCGCCTACTGAAACTTTTTTACAATCTTCTCCAGGCATATTCCAACTATATCCCGTAGACATTTTAAATACTGTTTGGAATGGGCATCAAAATCCATGAGTGTACCGTGTTTTCCTTCCTTGTTCCATAAAACACTTCTTCGGAATAGAAATCTATATTGAAATCGCCTACCAAAACTGTTTAACAATTTTCGCCTGGTAGTCAAACTATACTTCATCTTTATAAATACCATTTGGAAAGTGTATCATAATCTATCAGTGTACCATATTTGTCTTCGCTGTTCTATAAAACATTTCTTCGGAATTAAAATCTATTTTAAAATCGCCTACTAAAACTATTTTACAATATTCGCCAGGTGTTTTCTAGCTATACTCGAAATATATTTATAAAAAAACCACATAATTCATTTAAAAAAAAAAAACACATTTGAAAAGTGACTCGACGTGCTAATTGTAGGAAAAAGTGTCTACACAAAAAACCTGGGAGAAATTAATAGCACTCTGGTGCTAATAATAATAGGAATTCATACTTATATCAGTAGTATCACATATGTTGGATGAGAATTACTCTGCCACATTCAAAAACCAAATAAAAATGTGGGGGAAATGCGTCAAAATTATTTTCGCCTTGAATGAACAATCTAATCATGCGATCGTTATCAGCTTATTATTCTATTATAAGCAAGTGGCTATTTTTTTACTGCATGGCCATCCATTTATTGCCTAATAGCTCTATCCGAAACATCTAGCCTTAATATTGTTACAGAGAACTCTGTTTGTTTCCTGGGTTCTTCGATCTAAAGTCCAGTAGGTGTCAAGGGCGGATTAAGGGGGGGGGGGCGGAGGGGGCGACCGCCCCCCCCGAGAAAAAAGAAATTAATGTAAGAGATCCTATTTTACTTCCGTAAAATGGGTGTATATGTCAATCTTCTAACTAACCGCCCCCACCGACAAGCTAACCGCCCCCCACTGACAAACTTCCAATAATCCGCCACTGGTAGGTGTAGAAAGTTCTAGAAAAGAGTCCACTTGTCAGGATGGAACACAAACTTTATTTCTTCTACAACTTCGTCGAACAAACGTCGAAGCTGTGCAAAATTCGCTGCTTCGTCGAAGCTGTGCAAAATTCGCAAGCACAATCAGCCAGTAATGTGCTTTTAACAGTCCGCTTAGTACAGAAGCTTTCACAAAAATGCTGTACTTCTCACACAAAATAAAACACATCCACAGGCAACAATTCAGTCAAACTCAGTCAATTCAGTGAAAATATACGAGGAATATCACTAACAGTGCCTCAAGACGCAGCAATGAAGAATTTTCACACAGATTCGTAAACACGCGAACTATAACACCATTCACAAAGCAAAGTAGCGTACTCATCGGTGGCTCGATAACACACTGAACTGGGGGTCTGTCATGCCGGTATTTATAGGTGTTACAGAAGCTATAAGTAGCTTCTAAAAGAACGTATATCTGGAAGATTCCACATAAAGCGGGAATTTTTATTACGTCATAGAAGAGAATTATGAGGCTATTATGCATGTTAATGCAGAAAAATTGAAGCCCCTTTGCGAAAAACGCGGCAAATGACCAAAATATCGCCAAGCTTGGCGACTCTTGGTGAACTATCGCTAAATTTGGTGCGAAAAATAAGTCCTCAAAAGTGAAATTACCGAAGGCATAGGACCCATATTTCTCCAGATTTCTAGAAACTGCTATAGAAATCAATGGGGAAACCCAAACCTCCGTATCACCGGTGTAGTTGACTGATTTTGATGCAACAAAAAGCAAAATTTAACTATTTGAAGCGTAGAATACGAATTTTGAACTATTTTAAACCCTAGAACAGCGGGTTACCCCGAAAATTCGTAACAATATTTCGCTCAAATCATATTTAGTTATTCCCGGAAAGCTATCTTAGTCGTAGAAAATAATTTAAATGTTTTCCCATGATTTTTCCAACACGAATCAGTTCTTGATCAACATTTTTTTAAAAACAAGAAATAATCATTTTCAAAGGAAAGGGTCAGATTGGTGATTGGCAGAACTGTAAAAAATCAACCTGGCCAGGCCCATGACCATCTTTTAACTCTCGACGAAGTTGAAAATGTGTTTTGTAATTTAAATCACTCAGTCTGTCCGTTCGTTTGTGCAGTGCAGTGCCGTCATATGACACCGATATCTATGAAATTGTTGTTATCTACTACGCAGCATACGCTATTTAAAATTGTGAACAATTTTTTGACAGGGGCACACGAAATAATTACAAGACGTTAGACAGTCTACGGACAGCACTTCTTTAAAAAAATTAAGTTACAGCTATATTTTAAATTTCAATTGACATACCTACAAAAGGAAGGTATCCTTTAACTAATGTAAAATTTCTCTATTGCTATGTATAATGAATTTTACATTCAGGGTTCTTATACATATAAAACAAAATCAAAGTATCGAAAGCTCAGTAGCGACTCTATCATTTTATGCTGGACATTTGAGATCAGCCCAAAATTCATCAACTTTCCATGATTAGTGTATGAATTACAAAGCACTGAAACACTGTCTAATGTTGAAGCAAATTTTCTTCAGAGGCTATTTAAACCATAATTCCTACAATATTAGATCTAAATCATTAGAATTCATTTTAAAAATGATTTCAAAAAGCCCAAAGATATCAATAGAGAATTGTTTTGGATTGTATTTTTTCATATTAATTATGACTTTAAAAATATTTTTTTAAATCCCAAGGAAAAATTTATATAAATTTTGTTATCATTAGAATCAGTTTATTTCAAAATACTACGAAAATAGACTGTGGCTCCATTCGTGCCAGTACTTTAAAAATATCGGCTAATGTAGTAAAAATCCAATCTTATGTCTAATTCTACCATTAACTGCACTGCAGTATAACTTTTTAATAGAAGAAAATATTAACCACTAGCTGCGTGCCCGTTCTTCGCACGGTAGGAAACGAAAAATTTCCTCACATGTGTAATTCGAATTAATTCCAGTGATGTGGAATTAAAATTTGCGTCATATATGTAATAACCTGAGATCATTGCAATATAATGACACACACACGCACACACACGCACACACACACACACACACACACACACACACACACACAAAAAAAAAAAAAAAAAAAAAAAAAAAACTATGTCAGCGTCATTCGGTATCAAAAAAGTGCAAATGGACCGTTTGCAGTGAACTTCTCACTTTCAAAATGTCTTATTTCCTCAGACATGCTGTCTTTTAGGTTCACGTTTTAGCGTTAAATACCTCAGACACTACATGAAATGGACATTTTTTTTTTAATTTTAAAAATACATCACCCTCTCTTGCAACCCTTTACAAAAAGAAAAGAGATAAGAGATAAGACTGCGCTATTTATAAAGGCTTCAAAATTGTTTTTCTCTGTTTAATTTTTCTTCTCGCAAATAAATCCAGTATTTATAAAAGGAAATCCAGCCAAGCAAAGAAATCGTCTGCTCGCGAGACCCGTTTTTATTTATTTTTTTCAACTGGCAATTTTAATCATTGTTACTGTATCCATGACAACCAAACCGCAAGATATCAAACCGAAAATCATAAGCAGGTGCTACTAAAATGAAAATCCTTCTTTACTTAAAAATTCGTAAAAATTCTCCTAATTTATATTTTTCCTCTGTTCTTCTTTTAAAAGTGGGCGAAATGTGTGCTCCGTCTTTTGCCCAAATATAAAAAAGTTATGACAGATAGAATTCAAGATGCAGCAGTTTTAAAAATATTTTACGAAAGTCAGCGTCAAATTTAATTTTATTTGAAAAATTCCCAAAAATCTGCAAATTATGTTACACAGTCCGAACAAACATTTTTTAAAAGAAAATTTTCTCCTCTATTCGATGATGTAAATATCGTTTTCTTGCGAGTGCAATTACCGGCGTTATTATGTATTACGCAAGAAAAATCGCTAAAAATCGGACAAAACATAAAATAAAACATTTTCTAATTTGAATTTCGAAAAAATCGCTTCGAGGTGTGTCGAGACCCGTCTTGGAGAATTTCCGTACAAAAGTTGGTAGGTCTACGATCACCCGTTTCGGAGCTACGCGAGACACAGACAGACAGACAGACAGACAGACAGACAAACGGACAGTTTACACTCTGTTTTATTTATATAGATACAATCTCCAATGTAATAAAGTTTCATATGGTTAAACCAACCTGAAGCAATTGATTAAACAACTAAAATATAATGATTTTTGTTTTAACCGTTATGAAAAAATAAATGTAGATAGTTCCTCAAACAGTTAAGTTTTGTGAAGAAAGAAAACATTAGCCATATAGATCCAAATAGCTTTTGGAATGCTGCGATTAGAACTTAGCATATTCGGTGTTTTCGCTTGTTTGTGAAGATTTTTTTTTTTAATTGCTGTGTGTAAATTCTTCACTGCTGAGTCTTTAAGGACTGTTAGTGTTATCCCTCGTATATTTCCACTGCATTTTTACCTGTGGATGCGTTTTATTTTATGAGAGAAATACAGCATTTGTGGAAGCTTCTGTACAAAGCGGACTGTTAAAAGCACGTTAATGGCTGATTGTGCTTGTGAATTTTGTACAGCTGATGATTCGAGGAAGTTATAGAAGCTATAAAGTTTGTGTTCCATCCTGTGAAGTGGACTCTTTTCTAAAACTTTCTACATCTAGTGAACTTAAGAGCGACAAACGCAGAAACTTTTTTATTTTCCAACAATAATCTCCAACAACATACGATTTTTCTCCAACAATATACACTTGAGAAATGTGTGAAAACGAAATAAAATATGAAATTTATACAAAATTAATGACTTGAAATATTGGTTTGAACGCCTCTTAAAAGATTTTTAAAAAAGTGATCTCAAAGAATCCGACACCAGGACTCTGGTCCACGCAGTGGGCAAACGCAAGTTCGCATGTGCGTCTGCGGGTAATCTGCCATTCAGGAAGTAATGGGAAATGACGTCACACATGAGAAGGAAATAAAATGGAAAATATCTTGGAACTAAATGAAGATTCCGAGTAATTTGAAAGCACCTGTAAAATAATTACATTTATATTATGTCCATTTTCTTAAGAACTCTAAAATGAGTTCAGTTTCATTTGATTTTTGAATTTAATAATTTAAGTGGCCACAATGGATTCTGTTATAACGAAAACTGTAGTAATGTTGAAAATGGAATATGAAATTAATTTTTTTTTTAAAGTCCAAAAGTTGAATGTACAGAGTTTAGTTTTCGTTCATATACAAATAAGAATTATTTTGTTGCCTGAAAAATGTTTTTTTGCATTCGAATATCATAAAATACAACGCAAATGCGCACTTGCGTTTGAAGATGTGACAGATTAAAAAATTATTTCTCGAAATTTTCCGATTAATGCAGAGCTTCTTTGAAAAATCTCAAAAATCAGCCAGTTATCTTACATTCAGAACAAACTGTTTGTGAAGTAAATTCTCTCTTTTATCGGATAATATAACGACCGTTTTCATGTAGATATTGTTTCCGCTCCGATCACTGAATATCCGTGAAAAATCGCTCAAAAATTCATAGAATATTGCCTAAAACTTTTTCTATGAGCCGAATTTTGAAAAAAAAATCGCTTTGAGGTACATATCCAGACCCGTCGCTAGTGGGTGTGCAGGTTGTGCACCGCACAAAGGCGCCAAGACGACTGAAGAAGAGTTTAGCGAAAAATTAACATTTTTCGTTTAAAAAAAATCGAAAAAAATAAAAGAAAATTGTTTAAGTTTCTATTGCAGACACCTAGGAAAGGGCTTTCTCCGCTAAAAGGCGCCTATACAGTGTTTTGGCAAATTTAGGGCTTTATCGTTAGGTTTCATCTTGCAAGTCTTTCAGTGCTATCCACAAGGTCAATTTACTGATATGCGATACCATACTATGGTGATGATATGGCTGACCATTTTCCGTTTTCAGTTTCCTTCCCATTCATGGGCGTCAGCCTGAGGTCCTGAGATGTTGTAGAGAGGAGTAGTATTGCGTTTGTTGGTGGGAGGGGCTCATCTTGGGCTTTCCAGTACTTTAGTATTAAAATAATATAAACACAAGTTCATTACACTGTTCACTATACCGATGGCTTAAGGGGGGGGGGGATCCGGAAGTCCATGTTGACAAATACAAATCTGGGAATGGACATGGACCCAAAAAGGGTGCAAAGAGAGATACATTTTATATTTGTTTCTAATCGAAGTTGCCTTACATAAATGAGTGTTCATATAGAAAGGTAGATCGTGCCCCTTCCTTAGGAATTTTTAAAGTTAATTAGTTAATTTTTTTGTTCTATAATGAAGGGGACTACATTATAGGCAATGCATATATAATGAAGGGAAATGTACTAGGACAGCCTGTAGTATTTTACAGCCTGATAAGAGCATTCCAGTCATAGAAACACTAGCACAGGCATTCTTGCATGAGGGGGGGAAGTCTCAAAATTTGAAATGCTTTACCAGCCTAATAGAAAAGTAACATGAAATGGCGTTCAAATATTAATTATTTTCTAAAATACATAAATACGATCTACTTTATTTGTATTATACACTAATTCCCTTGAGCACATTTAAAAATTTGTGGAGTTTAACCCACTTTTGAACACAGTTTTATTCTGTCTGCTCCCATCATCAAAAGATGCAATGGAGAAAACTCTCCTTCTGTGATCAGTGTTGCTTCCCACCACGGGTAATTGAATGCTCCGCCGGAACCCAGAACCAGCACTTGTGAAATCGTTGACAGCATTCAAAGACTCATGCTCGGAAGCAGCACTGGTCACAGAAGGAGAGCCTTCTCCATTTCATCATTCCAATGATGAGAGCAGACAGAATATACCTGGATTCAAGATTGAGAATGAAATGGGCGGGATGACCCAACAATGGAAAAAATTTTTCGTGATACTTATCTCTCCCTCCTTCAAGCATTTCTGAATCCACTAATGATCAGCAATTTAACAAGTCGAGCCATATTTAAATAACTTTTGATTCAGGTAGTATTTTATATTACATATTCAAACAGTGTTGCACTCTACACCCCAAAAAATGAAAAAATCCTAATGGGTAACATTTTGTTTTATTATGCATTTTGCATACGTAAAATAAGCTTTTTTAAAAATTAGACCAAACTAAAACTAATTGCATTGCTTTTGGGTAAAATTTTACTTTAATGTTCAACTTGTTTAGGTCAAATAAGCTTTATCATTAAAATTAGCCCCTTCCACACAAAAATGTTTTATATTCGCGACTGTACTCAAAATTAATGTAATTACTATTAACTTAAATTTACTTTCCTCCAATCGTATACAGACCAGTAAATTATTTTCCTCCTTTTTACAACTAACTTTTTATAAAGAAGTAAGGAGTAGCATAGGTAGATACAATTGTAAAATAAAATAATAGTTATTTTTTTTAATATTTGAATAATTCATTTTAATAGCACTTTTTATATTTTTGAAATCAAACCTATGTATTCAACACTAATTACGACTTCTCTTGTGTGAACTATGGCAAAGAAAGGGTTAAATTGACAGTTTCTGTTGCATTAAACTAAGGAATTGTTGCAATAGGTGATAGAGCAAGATAATTCGAAGGATTATTATTATTGACACATATATTCGTCATAAACAATCATGTTAATTCAACAATTTTATTCGAAGTATTAGAGGAATATAATGATATGGTTAAACTTATATCAGAAATAAGCATGTTGTCTCATTTGGGTGAAAAAGAAATCTTAAAACAATGCAAAGACTTAAATTTAAAATTAATCTCTACTTATTATAAAAGAAGGTGTCTGTCTGTGTGTGTGTGTGTCTGTCGGCAGCGTTACGGACAAACGGCTACACCTAGAAACACCAAATTTGGTACTCGGGAAGATGTAAATATGTAGTTGTGCGCCTCGAAGCGATTTTTTCAAAATTCGACCTAGAATTTTTTTTATTTTATGTTTTATGCGATTTTTGGCCTTTTTTCTCACCTAATTCGTAATAACGGCGGAAATTACACTCGCAGCAAAACGGCATTTGTATCATCGGATAGAGGAGGTAATTTTCTTTTAAAAACAGTTTGTTCTGAATACCGATTTTTAGGAATTTTTTTACTAAGCATCTGCTTCGCGATTGTTTTTCGTAAAATAATTTTAAAACTGTCGCATCTTGAATTCTATCCGTCATAACTTTTAGATATTTTGACAAATCGTGAAACATTCTTTTCTCCCTCTTTTAAAATAAAAACGAAAAAATTATGTAAATTAGATGATTTTTTACGAATTTTAATGCAGCCTAATGTTTAGAATTTATTAGCATCAACGCGATCTTACGCCATTCATTACATTGCGATCACGGCACGAGAATTTATCTTCGGTTGTTGCCACAGAAAGGATTAGAAAAAAGGATTTTTTCAACCAATCGAGTTTTTGAATGGGATATCAGAATTTCAATTCGCAAGTGAGGATCTATGACGTCAAATGCTTTAAGATACGTAAAAATTACTCCATAATTTTAACTCATTTATTCCAGCTCTATTTTCAACAGAGACGTTATTTTGATTAAAATTTACTGTAGAAATAAACTAAGAAATTCACGATTATTATTATTAGAAGTGGTATTTTAATCCGGTGCTTATTTAAAAATTGAAATGTTTTCACGGCGCTGAAAATGTTCATTTTAAAAATTACAAAGTTCGTTTCAAAGCGCGATATATTAAATTTTTTCTATTTACTATTTTTATTTTTGGCATTTAATTTAGCGCAGGCGTTGCCTAACATACGCATGCAGGTTGCGAGTATAATTTTATTTTAACGTTGAATTACGTTCCTCCATAAAGGTTACATAACGCAAAGTTTTAATGATACCGTTTGAAAACAATTATGCGAAATATCGAAATTAACTCCCTCAACCTACCGGGGTATCCTTTACGGCAGTCAAACAGTGACGTCATAAATAAAAAAAAATGTGTGAAATTTGTAAACTCTGCAACTCTAACGCCCTGTCACAATTAAAGTGGGAATAAGTAGCTCCTCGAGATTACACAGTTTGATGTTTTTTCAGGAGACAGGACTATGGAGGATATAAAAGATATCGCTATATTAGATATAGGCAGTCAAACAGTGACGTCATAAATAAAAAAAATGTGTGAAATTTGTAAACTCTGCAACTCTAACGCCCTGTCACAATTAAAGTGGGAATAAGTAGCTCCTCGAGATTACACAGTTTGATGTTTTTTCAGGAGACAGGACTATGGAGGATATAAAAGATATCGCTATATTAGATACATGGATAGTTAAAATGGCACCCCTTGGATATTTTCTCCCCACAGTAAGATGAAATGGTTTGCGGCGCTAAATACGCCCATCTTATAAAACTATGTATAAATTAAATATATATGGAGAGTTTCCTTAATGGCAACCATTATGTGAAGTGATTCTTATTTATGCTAATGCGTAAATTGCAAAGAATCACCACAGAATCAAAAGATCCCATTGAGGCCAAATAATCTAAGCTGTTTCTTTAAAGGGAGCCTTGAAGAGGCAGAAGCGAATATAGATAGTATTAATGTACGTAATAGGTAGTATTATTAGATTTGTAAAGATAATATGAATAAATCGCAATGTACCACGTTAATAAATATTTCATGAAATTAAAAGTGTCCTGTTTCAACGGTTGTCTTACAACCAACTAAACGAAAAGTAATTCTAATTTGCGTTAATATATCCCGCAGTAATTTCAACAGAGGAGATTACTTGAACTTTTTTAAAAATGAAATTCTGTTTTGTCACATGCAGATATGATTTTAGTAGTAAAATATTCCCTTCTTCCCGTATGAAGAGCGGGTGCGCAGCTATTTTAAAAACATCTCTTGAAAATAGCATAAATGAATTCAGAAGACCTCAAAACGTGTCAATACACCAAAATCTCGAAGTCGAATTTTTTCATGATTACAATACTTTCCTTATATGGTACATCTTCGGAAAGAGATAAATGGTGCTCCATTTCATGTAGTGTCTTAGGTATTTAATGCTACAACTTGAGCCTAAAAAACAGTATGATGTAGAAATAAGACCAGGTGCGTAGCCAGGAAATTTTTCGGGGAGGGATATGAGCCTGGAAATTTTTTCGAAGAGTATATGAACTTATATATGCATAAATAGATGGAATTTCATCACTAATCCAAAAATTTCGGTGGGGATATATCCCGATATCCCCCCCTCTGGCTACGCCCCTGAATAAGACATTTTGAAAGCCAGGAGTTCTCTGCAAACCATTAAGCTTTCCACTTTTTTGATAGTGAATGACACTGACGCAGTTTTTTGAGTCATTATACTGCAATGATCAGGTTAGTACTCATGACACAAACTTTACATTAAGAGTCAAATAATTTTGCTCTTTTTTTTATTTTTCCACATCACGAATAATTTCGAATTACACATGTAAGGAAAATTTTCGTTTCCTACCGTGCGAAGAACGGGCACGCAGCTAGTGGATTATAAAGGGTGTCCAGCCTTAATGTGACCCAATAGCTAATTCCCGAACCGTTCGGTTTAGATATGCACTTCCAATTTAAAAAATGTTTTAAAAAGGGTAAAGAATGTTTTTACGTGCTTTTCGAACCAAAAAACCCATTTAGAAAAAAATTACAAAAATTAAATTTTTATACGGTCCCCAGGTCCTATCACTTATATTTAGGAAAAGATGCAGTACACAAAAACAAAGTAAACACAAAAAGTTTCATTTTATTACGATAAAAACTGACCAAGTTATGGAACTTTGAAAATCATACATTTCATCCATTTTCTCGGCCAATTTCAAGAAGCTAGTAAGGGACCGTCTCCAAAGTGAAATTAATTGGAACTCTGTCAGGAAACTTTCGCTCTTGCACGTCACTTTTATGTAAATCGTTTTTAAATTTAAAAGTACATACATTACGTTAATATTACAATAATTGAGTACTTAAGAAACAAAATTTATTCTGTGTACGTGTAAAACATAGATAAAATAAAATATTTTGGACGAAGAAAACTTTTCAAAAGCAGTTCCAAAAAAATAGACTTATTTGCCTGCGGCTTCAGACTGATTTGCTGCGATACTGATCATGGCGAACGTTAAAAATCTGTTGTGTAGTCGCTTGCAATTGCATACAGCCGTATTCTAATATTACGAATTCTAGTATGGGAGAACGAGATGTATACAACTGGTCTCCAGGCATTAGCTCCTGCGCCAGGACTGGACGATAAAGAAATGCACCGTACGTATGTAATATGTTCCACACCGTTGATTTTGAGTAGGAACAAGCCTTGCTAATATCCTGGACACTACTTTCAGGATGAGCCAGGGCATATCCTAGAACATCCTCAGCTGGTATCCGCAAGCTTGAAGGTGTGGCACAAGACAAGGGAATACGTCTATGACAACTCCCAGTTCTATACAAGCGTTGAACAGCACGGGCAATTGTACAATAAGATAGATGTCTTCGACTGGGAAATTTAATGGCATAAAGTCTTGCCGCCTCTCTCTTATTTCGATTACACTGCACATACAACAGTACCATTTCGCAGTATTCTTCATTTGTATACATCTCGTTCTCCTGTACTAGAATTCGTAATATTAGAATACGACTGTATGCAATTGCAAGCGACTACAAACCAGATTTTTAACGTTTACCATGATCAGTACCGCAGCAAATCAGTCTGAAGCCGCAGGCAAATAAGTCTAAGTTTTTGGAACTGCTTTTGAAAAGTTTTCTTCGTCCAAAATATTTTATTTTATCTATGTTTTACACGTACACAGAATAAATTTTGTTTCTTAAGTACTCAGTTATTGTAATATTAACGTAATGTGTGTACTTTTAAATTTAAAAACGATTTACATAAGAGTGACGTGCAAGAGCGAATGTTTCCTGGCAGAGTTCCAATTAATTTCACTTTGGAGACGGTCCCTTACTAGCTTCTTGAAATTGGCCGAGAAAATGGATGAAATGTATGATTTTCAAAGTTCCATAACTTGGTCAGTTTTTATCGTAATAAGATGAAACTTTTTGTGTTTACTTTGTTTTTGTGTACTGCATCTTTTCCTAAATATAAGTGATAGGACCTGGGGACCGTATAAAAATTTAATTTTTGTAATTTTTTTCTAAATGGGTTTTTTGGTTCGAAAAGCACGTAAAAACATTCTTTACCTTTTTTAAAACATTTTTTCAAACTGGAAGTGCATATCTAAACCGAATGGTTCGGGAATTAGCTATTGGGTCACATTAAGGCTGGACACCCTGTATATAGATGGTAAATCTCTTTTCGAGGAACAAATATCGTTAAAATGTTTTTTGGATAAGTATATGACGCAAAGGACGTACTAAATTTTATTTACAATTAATGTGACGTTCGGGGTTTTCTTCGTGCAAACTGTTTTATAATTTTAGAAAGATCTAACTCAACAATTGACCTACAACTTTTTTCCTCAACATTAAACGAATTTTATTTCGTTTTTATTGATAGAGCCATAATTTTTAATCATACATATTTTTATTTTGTACCACTCTTTTTAAACATTTTATTAATGCATTGTCATGCCTTTGAAAACATTCTGAACAGTGCGCAAATTTTTAAATTCTGTAGTTTAAAAGTGTTTTTTTTTTCTTTTCGACAAATATTTTACATTCAAAACAAAACTCAAAATTTAATTTAATAAAATACATTAACCATTCTTTTTACTTTTTTTGTCCCATTTTACGATACTGTAGCAATAAGATACTGCACTTTCCATATGAGTTGCCAAAGTGAAAGTTAAATTAATCAGCCCTTTGAAATGTTTGACTTCTTATTAAAACATCTACTGTTCTTGAAATTAAATTATAATAACCAACTGCCATTTCTTCTACGCTGAAATCGGTCACTTGAATTTCAAACCTATCTTGTGTAAATCTGGATAAACAAAAGAAGCTTCAATAATCGATGCTTCCAAATAATATGGGCTATATTTGAAATTATTAGCTATGTTAGAACTTGTTATTTGTAGTTTTCCTTGTATTATATTGCTTTATTTATAAACAAATAGTGCACATATAAAATTAAAATATTATCATGCTTTTTAGTTAGATATAAGGATTTCTCATTACTTTTGACTCACTGTCCTGGTGTCTCTGTGTAAATCGGAAATGTTATACCAAAGTGAGTTTTCTACTAGTTGTAAAGCGCATTCACTCGTTAAACATTATGGCAGTGTTCTATAATTGTTGTCGAAAAAAAATTTATATACTTTATTCTTCCCTCCCCTTCTTTATTCCTTTTTTTTTTTTTTTTTTTGGATGTAAAGAACAGGCAACCCCCTTGAAGGTTACTTCCCAAGTTCGCGCTTGAACTTAATGAATTCCATATCATTAGAACTCTGCAAAAGACTAGTTTTGAAGGAAGCAAATCTGATCTCCGCACCTATGGCAACTGTTAGCTACCTACCACAGTGTTTTTGGTTCCACTGACTTTACGAGTATGTATACCGCATATACTGGGTGAGTTTTCGGCAGTGCCGGGTATCCATGGAGCAACCTTACAGTCCAGAGCAATCAATGCCTTATATTCTCTATAGAATACTAATATGCAGGGGCGTAGCCAGAAATTTTTCATGGGGGGGGGGGGGTTACGACTACTACAACTCATATATATGTATACGTGTGTGTGATAATGTAGTGAAGAATATACATTTTGTATGGCAAAAAATTTCTCATGGGGGCTATTCTGACCCCCCCCCTAGGCTACGCCCCTGCTAATATGGTATTGTAAAATCATAACTTTGTTTCAAAAACTGTATATTTATAAAGGCGTCACCTCCCGAGACTCGGTTTAACTATGATAATTTCCAACTGAATAAGTACAGTGGAGCATCGTTTATACGACGCCAAAGGGACTATCGAAAAACGTCGTATAAACGATAACGTCGTATAATCGATTTTCACTTTTAAAACTAGAACTATTTTTTAAATTAATTTTAATTTTTAATGTGTTGATTTAGATAAACATATATTAAACAAACCAAAAAAATAATAATAATAATAATAAGGAAAAAAGTATAGTAAGCCATTTAAATGTACATACGCAGTTTCTTTGATGCCGAAGATCCACAGGCTTTCGTTTGTTCTTCAATTTTTTGGCGATCGTGAATAATCGTTTTAAAAGTAGACACCAGAATACCCATCGTTTTAAGTCAGCTTTTGACCTTCCCGGGGAACTTTTATCAAATTCTTTCAAAATTTCAATTTTTTTCTTTTTATGAGATAAATTTGCGTTTTCCAGACATGTTGAAAGAGCTGTGGCTGAAACAGTCCGTAAAGCGAAGAATGCAAAAATAAAAAAAGTACGATCTGCTCTGTTACATTCTGCGTACGCATGTCAAGGTCTTAGACGTTCCCGCCATTTCACCAACACGAAATTTCCTTCTCCTGTCCCCCCCCCCTCCCATATCGCGAAAGTTGTCTGTACATTACTTAGAATTAAAAAATTTTAGGAACACCTGAAAACACAAATCGACCGCCGAAAAAAAAAAAAAATCCGTGTGTTCTTAAAATACACAATAAAAATAAACATGTTCAAACTAGAGCAAAACGACGTATAACCGATTTATTTTTACATTGTAAGGAATAGGAATGAATTGGGACCACACTAAAACGTCGTATAAACGATCGTCGTATAAACGATGCTCAACTGTATATGGAATAGTAAAATGATACTTTTGTTTCAAACACTGAAATTTTTTTATGTAGGGGCGCTCAATCGGTGTTTGCACAAAGGCACTTGACACATCCGCGACGGCCCTGTACATATCTTTACGTTTAGAATGACCTTTGTACCAAATTTGGGGGCATTTTAGGAGAAAGGGCGATAGTATGCTATCGCACCATCGCCCCTTCCCTTGAGCACCCTTAAGGCTGTTCTTCGAAAAAAAAAAAGAACTCTGTTTTTAGTCTTGGTACACAAATTGAAATAAACTAATAGCACCATGGCCTCCAAAAAATTCCAGATGGTTCTTCATTAAGCTGTTTTACACACTACGATAAGCGAAAACGCTGTGGCTTTTGTGAAATTTTCGGAAAAAATTCTTAAACATGGATTTGAGCTGCAAGATTTTTCGAAAAGTGACACGCTTTGCGGAAATTTCCGATTTTTAAGAATTTTTTTCTAAAAGTATTGAAACTGATACAGATTGGCCTGTCTTCGCAGTATGTAATATAGCTTGCAAAGAGACAGTTTCAAAATTTTGAAGTGCCTGGCATAATTAGTTTATTTGTAATTATGTACCAAAATCACATGATTTTTTCGAATAACACCGTTAAACGTACAGCTAAACACACATTTAACTGGGTCGCTCTATTCATTAAAAAACACGCGACGGAGAAGACTCTCTTCTTCGATCGATGTTGCTTCCGAGACCGGTTCTTTGAATGTTCCACCGGAAGCCAGCGATTGCGGAGCGAACAGATGGAACATTCCTACAATATTAAAAAGGGATAATACTAAAAAAAGGGGGGGAGACAATAGTATGCTTCGTCTTATTTATCCTTCGAAACTTTCCTGGATTCCGCTCCATTACATTCAATATACAAACGCGTGAAGATGGTTTTGAAACAGAGAACTTACTTTTAATACGGATGGAACAAGTGAGGGAGAAAAACAGGAGGCCTGCTAATTCCGAACTGAAAATTGGCACTTCACGCACAACTGAATGCTTTACTAAATGTAAATCCAGTCTCAGATGACGGGAAGAAGAAATGTAATATTCTGTTATTGCGAACACAGCCTTGTTACCTAGGCCAGAAACTCACAGTTGTTCTGCATCCTCCCCCGTTAAAGCTGAAATCAAAAAGAAAAATACATTGCAAGAGAAAGAAAGATATCCTCAAGAGTAGACCCTGTGAATGATACCGACAATAACACTGTCAGAAGGCGTGTCCAAACTCATTAGGTCGGAGATGTAAATGAGCGAAAAACAAAACTGAGTGTCTACACGGAGAGAGAGCAGTGACACGGGGCTCACACTAGAGATGGGCGGTTCGACTCATTTTACTGATTCGAATCTCAACTCACTCACTACTTCGATGATTCGAATCACTGATTCGAATCTTGAATCAGTAAAACAACTAAAGAAATTTTCCCTCTCTCTGCGCCGAAAGCCGTACTATTTAAACACCCTTCACCCATTCATCGGGTTTCTTCTCCGCTGAGTTCTCGGGCAGCCAGCATCTCTCTCTCCTTGCTCGGTCGAATTCAACACTGACACACACAGTTTTGAGCAAATGAGTTCGTTCTCTTAACTTCCTAGCTCGCGCACTGTGTATAAGCAAGTAGTAATTTGTCGGCGGAAGGGGGAGTGATGAGACAAATACGAAACGTGAAAACTTTACCGTTTTCAAGATTTCGATAAAATGAAAAGAGGAAGATCGAATTTATTATGCCGGAAGAAATCAGATAGTTCGATAAATATTGATTTTTGGCCCAGCCCTATGCCAACATGTGAAAATTTGCTCTGGGACGGTTTGTAGGCTTTGGAGATGCCGTCGTAGGGCGGTTCAAGTAAAACTAGTGTTTAAACTGCCCGAAATGAAAATAAAGGGGAGCTTCGTATGACCCCTTGGGCCTGTAAGATTAAAAGGTTAAGTTTGGTGTCAAAGTATTCGAAATTTTAAGTATCAATGGGGGTGTGGAGCCTAGGGGGGGGGGTCGAGAATCAATAAAAACGCGCTCCGATGGATAGTTTCCGAGATATACGTTAATTAATTATGGTAATTAGACTAATTAACCATGATTGAGGCTTAAGAGGACTGCAAACATGTAGAAATTGGCTCTCGGATGGTTTCCAGGGTTTGGAGATGCCGCCGGAGGAGGCTAGTGTTTAAAATGCCCAAATTGAAAATATAGGGGAGCTTCGTATGACCCCCTGGGCCTGTAAGATTAAAAGGCTAAGTTTGGTGTCAAAGCATTCGAAATTTTATGTATCGATGGGATGTTGAGTCTAGGGGCGGGGGTCGAGAATCAATAGAAACGCGCTCCGGTGGATAGTTTCCGAGATATACGTTAATAAATTATGGTAATTAGCCTAATAAACCATGGAGCTGTTTTTTCCGCGATCCGGCATCGTCATCAACGGAGAGAAAGCAGTAGCAAAAGCATCACAAGCTGGTATTGATTTCGGGATTTTCTTATCGCCGGCCTGTATTTTTGATCTTTATCGAATTCGAGAATTCACTGAAATGAAGGGAATATCGGATATTTGATGTTGAAATAAAACCGATATGTCGATATTTATCGATATTTGGCCCAGCCCTACTGAGGGGCTATTGCCCCCCCCCAAAATGGGACCCTTTACTTAGCTTACAATTGAACTTTATCTTTAAATTTGATACCCAGCCCACCCCGAAATAAAATCCTGGCTACGCCACTGTCAATAACACTAACTACGCCACTGCTTTAGACCCTATTTTGTATTTCTCTGAATTACGAAAGAAAATAAAATCATTCCCCTTAAACGACAAACAAGGTAAAAAAATATCTTAAACGAAATCTGCAGCAATAAAGCGAAATGTTATTTTGCTTACTACAAAGTCCTTTTGTGGGAGCGCTTAATACCGCCCCTGTATCCTTCATTAAAAGTGACAAGCACAATCCTAACTTTATTTCATTCTATTTCCCTTCACATGAAAACGCGCCAACCATAAACTTAACGTGTCCGGTTTTTTTTTTTTTTTTTTTTTTTTTTGAGGGTGGGGGCAGGGGATGTTTCATTAAATTTTAAACAAATATTAAACCAGCCAGACAAGTTGGAAGGAGGAAGTCCCCCCCCCCCGAGGGAAAAAGGTTTAAACAACTTTGAAACACTCCCCGCTCTTCCACGAGCATTGGCGTAAATTGGCATGTAATATTTGGATGGGGTGACAAAATGTTTCTGATTGTAAAAAATACCATTTTTAAATAGCTCTGATACTTGAATTTTCTTAATTTTTTTTCCGGGGGGGGGGTGATTGACCCCTCTTGCCCTTAGGAAGTAACGCCTATGCCCCCCGCCAAAAGCAAACGATGTTCGACCCACTCCACACGCACAGACAGATAAAACTTTAAATCCGACCACCAGAGATTTTCCCTTACTCTTTCAACTCTTTTCGACTCTTTTCGACTCTGAGTCGTTAGAAGATTCGAAACACTAACGAATCTCAACGATCGCAAATAATCACTGAAACATTAGAGATTCTACTGAGTTGAGATTCGTCGTACACAATCACCGAAACAGAGCGAAACACTGAATCAGTAAAGATTCGTTGCTGCACCAACTCAGTGACCAACTCACCCACTCATTTGCTTTTTCAAATCATCTATCGACTCAGAGTCGAAAGGAGTCGAAAAGAGTCGTAAAGAGTCGAAAAGAGTTGAAAGAGTAAGGGAAAATCTCTGGGAGCGGCAAAGGGAAAATAATTTTCCTTCCCTTCGCACTTGGAATATTTCCCCACAGTTGTAGGCTTGAGATTCGAATCAGTAGATAGTGAGTGTAAAGACTGAGCCACTCAGTACCAAGATTCGAATCACTGATTCGAAACATCGAATCATTGGCCATCTCTAGTTCACACTGTGTATCATTCGGGGCGTTTGAGGGGTGGGGGCATTTAAAACGTGCAAGTAGCACTTTCGTTGTTCATCTGAGATAATGCACATGCTCTGTGACGTCAGGAAAAAGAAAGCAATTTCATTTTTCTAGATTATGCTAATTCCCTTGTTTAAGGTTTCACAAATAATCTTGAGCTGTCTGTCTTGCTTCTTCACGGTAAAAGATTTGTTGGTGTAAAATAATACGCGTGAAGAAGCTTTAAGGCTAGGCTCATGGCCAGAAAAATACTTAGAGGAAAGGTTTTTTTATCCCCCCCCCCAAAAAAAAAAAAGTTAAAACCAGAATGACTTGATTTGTGGGGTTTCAGAATATTTGAAAAAAATTTTGCTTATTATTACTAAATACAACTTAAGGCAATTAATTGATTACAAAAATCAATTATAAAAAATGGTTAAATTAATAGTAATAACTAATTACAGTTATATTAATCAACTAGCTGAAGTACCCGTCCTTGACGGGTTAGTGAATGCAAATTTCTAAAAAGCAAGAACTTTC
>JAWZYV010019558.1:0-23663 GCA_038373885.1 Cheiracanthium punctorium
GAATTTAGTCAGTTTTTAGATTACCCCCTTTTACAGAACTACGCTTTTTTTAAATTGAATAACTTCGAAAAGTTTACTCTTATTACCATACCTATTAATTCATTAGCTCCCAACACCCCTAGAAAAATATAACAAAAGGCAGACAAAAATTTAAATTTACGTAAAGAAGCAAAAAAATGTATTAGCTGTGAATTACAAATTACTTATTTATAAAACGCATTTATTCAGACATGCTGAAATTTTTTCCCCAAAAAACTGTTAAAAAAAGCTTTAAATATTTGCAAACTGTATAAAGTTTCAAACACGTAATTTTTCCGTCAAAAAATTTTCAAAATCACCCGGGCAGGGGTTTTTTCAAAATCAGATCATTTAGAAAAAAAAAAAGATTCAGAAAAGCTCGTTATAACAATATCCTAGGGGCGAGATTCAAGTGAACGCGCTGATCGGGGGAGTTCGAATCGAACTTTTTTTCAGTTCCCATTCAGTCCCCAAATGCTTCCAATGAAAAAACCTACCGCGCTGTCACGTGATAAAAAACACGATTTTTTTTGTTTCAGTTGAAAAAGAAACATTGAATATTTCAATTTTCCCCTGTTCGACGCGGGAAAACTTCGAATTGTTTTTCACTTTGAATCTCGCCCCTAGACTGTGGGTCAACACGTGAAAATTTAAATTTTTGTATGTTGCGTTATAGCAACGCTACGCTGGCGACTCCCTGGATGGGCCGTGTGCCTTGGCGAGGGACTTTCGCAGGGGTTAAAAAGCTTATTCACTTTACATCTATAGAAAATCGACCAAAACTCCAGGACGTTGGTTGACAGCCGCGTGAGGGGAACCAAACCCGGAACTTCACGCTTCAGTGTTACCCATTTTGAGTGTCTTTCCCCATTCGACCATGGCGAGGTACGAAAAAATTTAAAAACCCCCCTTTTTTTTTTTTTTAGTACTACGGTGCTGTTTCGTTCCGCCCAGATTTTTTTCAAAAGAGACTTTGTAGACATGTTTTAGACAGGTTTTTAATAAACGTAAAGGTGAAGACTTTTTAATCTTTTTCCCCGATAAGTGAAAAATGGGGGGGGGGATTAAAAATTTTTTTGATTCGGGTTGTTAACCTCGGTCCCTTTTTAAGTCGCACGGTTTTTTCCATTTTTTATAAATTATCGCCAAGTTTTTCTCCCAAAAAATAACTTCAAATCCGAACCAACTTTGGCATATCTTCCGAATTTGGCAAAACTAAAAAGGATAGTCAAATTAGCTTGGCGAAGGTTGTAAAAAAAGTGTTAGTACCCATTTTTTTATGATTTCAATTCTAAAAAATGTTTTTATGAAAAAAGAAAGACACACACGGCACACTCATGGGCTATGATGCCCGTATTTAAAAATGTGAGGTATAGGTGAAAAATGCTTAGCGAAAATTGTTAAACAGTTTCAGTAGGAGATTTTGCGATAGGTTTTTGATTCCAAAAATGTTTTTTTATGGAACAAGAGTTGATTCCCATTTTAACGCCCCCCCCCCCCCATTCCGCCAAAACCCAAAAAAATTTCCGCACTTTTGGGGACTCTGCAGTCGGGGGCCCTTAAGAGTTATGCAAAAGTTTCACCCGCCCCAAAGGAACAAATTTGAAAACGAAAGAAAAACATATTAGCGAAAAACGCATCATTTAAAAATTTTATAGACTCTTAATTATTAAAACTATTTTTTACTGGAAACCCCCAAATAAATAAAAAACAAATAAGTAATGAAATACTTAAAATGTTGTTTCCAAAACCCCCTTTTTTATATTAGGGTTTGCCACAAAAAT
This sequence comes from Cheiracanthium punctorium, assembly GCA_038373885.1. Classification (NCBI taxonomy): domain Eukaryota; kingdom Metazoa; phylum Arthropoda; class Arachnida; order Araneae; family Cheiracanthiidae; genus Cheiracanthium; species Cheiracanthium punctorium. The sequence goes on from JAWZYV010019558.1 coordinate 1,803, forward strand.
GCAAAATTCATGGTAGCTGAATTTGTATAGTTATGGGCATTTTTGGGGGAGAGTGTGTGTGTGAGGGGGGGGGGGGGGGGGGGTTAAAGTAGAAATCAACCAACTAAAGTGAACAAATTAGCGATAAACGAACCGGGAAAGGGAATTACTGGTGGGGTTTTTTACTGCTTTAAATTTGACAAATTTAAAATAAATAAATAAGTAAGGGAAATTTCTGTACTTCATATTGTTTCAAATTACCATTTTAATTAAAAACTACGGTTGCCACAAAAATTTAAAAAAAAACCCCGTGGGGTTTTTAACTCCCATATTTTTTAATTATGCCACCTGGCGAGACCGGGGCTTTTTTTTAAAAGTAGAAACCCACCCAAGAAAAGACAAACAGGGCACACTCATGATTATGATACCAGATTCCAAAAAAATTTTTAAAACGGTGAAGCATTTTTTTGTAAAAAATTGCTTGACGAAAAATTGTAAAACAGTTTTAGTAGGAAATTTTCTAAGACAGATTTTCTTTCCCAAAGATGTGCTTCAAGGAAAAAGGGAAAAGAAAAAAAAGGGGCACCTGGGAATACTGATACCCCTTTTCAACTAAAAATAATGGGGGGAAAAAAAATTAGGGAAAAAACGCTTTGGATTATGATCCCTTTTTTTAATACGGGAGCATTTTAAAGTGGGGTTTTTTAAAATTCTGAAAGTTTTTCCCAGTTTTTTTTACTTTTTTTTCACATCTCAAATTTTAACTTGGGCCCTCATTTTTCTGTGTATCATTTTCCCCATTGTCTCATGCAACGATAAATTCCCTTTCTATGACATAAAATTTTGTTTGTCGGGAGGGTAGTTCCAAAAAATGTAATTTCCTCACAATGAAAATTATGCTTCCTCTCTAAAGTTTAACTTTTACGTGTCCCTTCATTTATTTTTGAAATCCAGGGGCAGATACAAAATATTTTTTGAGAGAAAACAAATTTTAGCTAAAAAAAAAAGCTAATTTGACAAAAACCAAAATCCCAAAAAAAAGCAAAATGCTATCCAAAAAAGAAAATTTAAATTTTTTAAAAAAAGGCTAACTTTTTTAGGGAAAGCTTATTTTACTTCGTAGAAATTTACAAAAGCAAAATTTTTCCTCAACAAAAAAGGGAATGTTTTTTTTTTTAAGGGGAAGGACAGGAGGGTTTTCACCCTCTTCTTTTCCCCCTTGGATCCCGCCAGGGTTTCATCGAAAATTTTACGAAATTCTTGAACAGTAATTATATTATTTTTGTATTTTTTTTTTCCCAAAGAGTTCAAAAACAATTTTTTTATTTTTAAGGTTGATAAAACTTGTAGCTATGAACATACCGGATTCGATGAAAAAGAGCGGGGTATTTTTCGCCGCACTTTGATGGATCTTCTAAATCTTTCCTTGTTTTGGTGTTGAGTTTTTCCAAAAATTTTTTCCCCCCCTTGGCTGTCAAGAGACGTTTTTTCCGACAAAGAGCATCTTATCGAAGCCGTAACCCCTTTAAAAAAAAATGCCCTTGATAAGTATAGTCCATATAAGTATCACTTTGGTGGGGCCCCAACTAGAGATGCGACGGGCTCGGAAATTCACGATTGTGTTTGGGGCCGAGCTCGTGAAAAAATTTCTTCCTTTTATTGAACATACTCCTTGTAAAAAATTTTTAAAAAATAATTCACGGGGAGAAAAAAAACTAATAATTACTATTTATAAACTTGAATATAAAGAAATAGAAAGTGCATTAAGATTTTTTCCCTTTTTATTTTTTGTTTTTAACCCCCATTTATGTCTAGTGCCCCCTTTTTTTGGGGAGGGCCCTTTTTTCGTTTATTAGTCGGAAAACGTTATTTTTTTTTTCCTACCCTTTATTCTTTGATATTGAGCCTCAACTCTACAAATTTTTTAAACAGGGCCAAGTAGGATGTTGATATTTCTTTTTTTAAATGTTTAAATTGTTTTTTAAAAGAAACTTTTCCCTTTTAAGAAGTTGACATAAAAAATATATCTATAATTTCTGTTACAGTAAAAATCGTGGGAAAATCGAAAAAATATCCAGGCACAAAGGGGTTAATTTGCACAAACGGCGAAGTTATGATTTTCCCTGCAATAAAGTAATTAACTTTTTTTTTATCCATTAGCGGGAAAATTTTGAGCTCCGGGGTCGGGGTAAAGGCTTAAAAAAATCGCCGGCTCGGGGGGTTTAAAAAATTTAGCCCAAATCTTTTCTAGGGCCAAACTTTCTAGGTCCCAAAAAAAGCCCTAAATTTCAGATTCTAGGTAAATTTAAAATCCGCAAAATGTTTTTTTTTAAGAAAAATATAAAATAAATTTTTAATTGGGGAAGACGAAAATTTATTTTTTTTAATTATTTTCGTAAAAAATTAGCATAAAAAAAAAACTTTAAACTGGACAAAAATTTTTAAAGAAACTAGCCACATCCGGCGACCAATTTTTTTTCGCCCCCTCTTAATAATTCTTGCTCGGAGAATCCTGTTTCTCAAACCGGCTTTCCCCTGGGACGAAATCTCTCCCGATTCTGGGAAAGGGAATTTTAAAAATTTAAATGGGTTTGAAACAGGGGGGGCCCCCAGGGTTTAATGGCGCCTCCTGCTGTTTATAAAAAAAAACGCCCCCTTTTTTGCTCTTTCTTATTTTTGAAATTTGAAATGCGCCCTTTGCTTCGGCCCCCGCTGCGATGTTTAAACCTTTCTTTTCAGTGTCCCAACCCATCTGGGTTTTAAAAAAAAAGATGATTTAGAGATAAAAATCTACAAAAAAAGGGGAACAAATTAAATTTTCGGGGGGAAAAATTTTAAATTTTGAAGGAAACTTCTATTTTTAATTAAGCATTATCCAAAAAAGGGGGGAAAGGGAAAAAAAATCTGAAAACTTTCGATTTTTAAAATATGCACTAAAAGTGCTATATAATTTTAAAAGGGGTATCATAACCATGGGGCTTTCATTTCTTTCCTTATTCCATTAAGTTAATTAAACAAAAATTAAAATTGATAAATTTTTAACATCCCCTTTTTCTGGGGTGTAATACAATAGAAATAAAATGGGGAAAAGTGGCTGAAAAAAGCAAAAATTCGAACTGAATAAAATTTTCAAAAACTTACATTTTGTTTGTTTTTTGTGAAAAAAGTATTTCGGATTTGTAGGGTTGGCCAAAGCCCCTTATAAATCCACGTCAGGAGGAAAAACTTAAACAGGGGTATTCTTTTTTCCAGGTAAAGGGGAAACGATAAAATTTTTTAATTTTTTAAAAACTGCAAAATTCTATAAGTTTTTTGGGGCCTTCAGTCAGCTGCTTTGAAAATAAAAACTCAATCGTTTCTTTTTTTTATATAAAAAAAAAAAAAAATTGGTTTTTTTTGTAAAATTATAGGGAACCAGTTTTTTTTTGCGCGATAAAAAATAGCCCTTTTTTAAAAAACCAGGACTTTAACTGTCTTTATTTTCCAAAAATTTTATCCCAAAATTTCCCTCAAACCGTTTCAGCCCGGGAAAAAGTAGTAAACATACATACAAACATTGCCATTAATAGTGGGATTTGTATTGTTTTTTTTAAAACAATACCAAACTTTAATATTAGAGGTTTCTGTTACTGAGTTTTAAAAACCCTTTTTTTAAAAAAACCCCGTGCACATCTCAATATTCCAATTAAAGCTGTATAAATTAATCACAGGATAAATTACGAGAAATCTCTGGCTTCCAGAACCACATGTTCAAAGTCAGTGTTCACATTTCATTTTTTTCAACTCTAACCCGTGAACGTAAAGGATAAGCAAAAAAGGACGTTGATGTAGTATGGCGCAATTTGAGCATCTCCATTAAAAAAAATGCGCATTTGTATAAATTTATATCACAGAATAAATTCAGTAAATTCAAGAAATCTGCTTCTTCCAGAACAGAGATTTTTCAATGTCGTGTTCACTATTCATTACAATTCATCTCTCTAGTTATGAATCCTGCCCGGTATTCATTTTTTTCCAACCTTTTACCCTGAGGCGTAAAGAAGGAAAAAACTGGTTAAGCTGGCTAGTTAAACTCAGAGTTCATCACCTCGAACAAATAGTTTTCTTACACCATATTTGCAGAGCGTGTCAAGTGAAAATGATCTTGCATTCTCTGTCCCTGTCAGAAGTGACGGCTATATACATTTCAACTATCAATGAAATTTCCACATTTTTCCACTACAGTTTGCATTTCATTCATCATCTAACCTGTAGGTGGCATGAAAAACAAATGAGGGCAAAGTAAGGCTGGCCTCTTTAGTGCCATGATTAAGGGGAGTGCGGAGAATTTCCTCCAGGTACAAAAGCGTAAGTCTGAAGATCTCCTCCAGGAAATTTTTCAGGGGGAATCCACCAAAAAAAACTAGCTGAAAGGAAAGACGTAATTGGGACCAGTGATTGAACGATCTGCGTTCATAGAGAGTTGTTCATAGATCAGTTACTCAGCATCATCTCCAATGAAGTAAAAATAATGGACGAAATGTCCTCTTTTATTTTATATATATTTCTCCCCTTTTCCTTCTTATCTATCGTCAGGGCAAAGTAAGCTGAATTAAGATCCGTATGTAGCACGGATTGCTACGTTTAAGAGCTGAACGATTTATCCCCAAAAAGGAATTTGTGAGTGTCTCGTTTTAAGAAAGAAAATAAAAATATACAGGTGTTGCCCCAGAAAGAGTGTAAACACGTTTCATATCTTTAGTCCCTTAGTGACATGTGGTGGGTGGGCAGTGTGGTAAGAAAAATGTTCAAAAAGTTACGAAAAGTAGGAAAAAAGACTCCGTTAAGAAAAAATCGTTCTCTAGAATATTCAAGAAAGGTAACACTTTTTAAAAGTTGTAATACGACGCCGTCAGAAACAAATTCCCATCAATAAAATGTGCCCCATACACAAAATGAGGTGAGGGTGACGAACAAAATTTGAGAATTATATCCTAAATAAGTTTCAGAAATAATGAAAGAAAATATATGCTGACTTAAACCACTTTTCAATGTTTTGCTTGAAGGGGTAAAAAGTCAGGCCGAATAAGTGCGTTTCAGGGATTCGTGAACGAAAATTACGAAAAGAAAATAGTTTTTTTGCACTCTACCAAAAAAGTTTGCATATCGAATTTATGTATAGCCCGGCCCCGCGAACATCTTCAATCTCAAGATAATCTCTGGAGTTTGAGTGACAAAAGTGCTGTAAATTTTAAGGCCATCACCTCATCATTGGGATATAGAGCACATAATTACTTACTGTTGGAAGTTTTTGAAGTAAAAACTTCGATTAGAGGCGACCTAGGGAGTAACTCAGATGTTTTTTTTTCTGACGGAAGTAACGCTCAGTAAAGGCAGTGACTGTCTAATGTCATACACCATCGCCAAGCGCAGCCCCGAAAAAAAGAAGAACCACTGAAAAACCTACCTTTTCGGCTTGCCCCTTTTCTGGCCGTTCCCAGAATTTATCGTGTAAAAATACGCAGAACCAGTTTAGGGAAAGAAACAGCGAGAAAAACAGTCAAGCGCCGTATCTTTGAGACATCAATCTTTATTTATATATCAATAAGCGTTTTGAAGGTACATCCAGCATAATATTTTACATGTAATCCCAACCTCACATGTAATCCAACCTCGTGATATATAGTAATTACTGGCTTCAGATGTGTTTTAATTACATAATTGTCTTAGAATACTATTTCGTAATGAATATAGGCAATAGTTTCGAAGCGAAGTGATATTATTATTTGTCAAATGCCAGTTACATTGGCCGTTAGGCCATTAAACTCCTAAATATTATGTATGTCATGTCTGTTATTATTTTGCCCAAAAGCTGTATTTTAAGAAATGTTAGTAAATTTAGAAGAATGTAGTTTGTGTGAACGCAATATTTATAATGATATATATAGTGTAATGATATATATATATTTATATATAGTAATGATATATATATTTATAATGATATATATACAACGGTTTAAGAATACTGGTATGTAACACCACAAAGAAACAAACACTGGCTGCAAACGGTTTAAGAACAAAATAAAAGAATAACAAATGGACACTCCGTGGATTCTAACCCAACCTCAAGACGGAGCAAGCAACGGTTTAACACGGGGATGGAACACCACAAAGAAACGGACCCTGGCTGCAATCAATCCCAAACAATAGACAAGAACCTGCAGTTTAAAAAACACGGATACAGAATAATAATTCGAAACCTACCAGCAGACGAAATCAACACTTAAGAATACTTTGATAGAAAAACACACACAAAAAAAAAAATTACACTACTTGCATTCGAACCCAACAAACAGAGGGAAACATCAGTTAAAGAACACAGTTAAAGTATAATACTAGACTATGGACATTCCCCCATTCAAACCCAACCTCCAGACGGAACAATGGTATAAGAAAACAGTTAAAGAATAATACTACAACATGGACACTTCCTGGATTCTAAGTAATTATCATGAATTACCGATGATTCTTACTGGAGATTTTAATGTTAATTTTCGCTCTCAAGAATCTCAGCCGTTAGTTGATTTTTTGAAAAGAAAAATTTGATCTAACTATGAATACTTCTCGACTTCAATCAACACGCGTTTCGGTACAACGATAGATGCTGTATTTTCAAGAAAATTAGCAAATTTAGAGAGTAAAATTTTATAGTTTCACATTATAGTTACCACAAACCTATAATTTCATACATAAAAAATTATGATGACATTCAAGTACCTATTTCTAATGAATAATATGAATATAACATTTATATAATCTTTGTAAAGTACGTGACTAATAAATAAATATAATTAAATTCTAATATGATATTTATTTTAAGTTAAAGTTTAATCATTTCAGTGATATGTGTCGTAAACGTCCAAGAAGTTTTACTTCAATCGCGCGTAAAGATTACACGCACACACTTTTTTTTGTATGAGGGTTATATACAAATTTACAGAATGTAACTTTTTTTAAATTAACGAGAGGTGTTTTTTCTTTTTCCCTACTTTATTTTGAACATTTTTTAAATTTAAATTACCCATTTATCTCTAATGAGTGAGGAATTACAGCTTGTTACCAATAGTTTTGGTCTCTCTAATAACTGTCAACGAGTTCTAAACACTCCTGATGTGAACGATTTGTACGATAATTTTCCTCTATTTTTTTTTTTTTTATGTTTTAATTGAAACTTTAAAAATATTTCAAATAGATGTACAGCAAAACTTAAGTCTTCCATGAAAAAATACTATTCTTCACCATATGGAAAAACTTTATTCGTATTACTGCGCATGTTAAAAGCTAATTAATTAAAAAGGGGAATTATAGAATTTAAAAAGGATTCGCAATTGTAAGCATCATTTATCATGGTATAATTTTTAATATATAAACTTAGTATTGTGTCCTTTGATTTATTGGTTTTATTTATTGCAAAACAATTGAACTAATAAAAGAAAAAAAAAATCTGGAAAAAGCTGCAGTTTTAAGATGCATTTTCAAAATAACTCTTTGCTAAAACTGCAATGTCACTTCGTTGGCAGCCAGCATAAAATTTTGTTCTTAACCATTTTCCATTTTCTGGGTTTCTTTTGCTGCTACAAAGCTTAATCACTTTTGGTAAACTTCTTTTTTTGCTTGCTAAAATAAGCTTTAGTAAGTTTAACTTTGGGTAAGATTAAATTGCGTGGAAAAAGTAGAACAGTCGTTTTTGTCATTCTATATATCCTTATTTCGGCTATCAAATTCTTATGCGCATTTTATTTAACAAAATTTTCTTTCTTTCAGATATAAATGAAATGCCTACTATTTAAAAAAACTATCTTCACGATTTTCAGTGCGTAAAAAAAGTAGGACACATTTTCCAAATGTTTGATTTGGTGGACTGTGCGTAAAAAAATCTAGTGTCCTATTTTCCTTTACACAATGTAATTCTCTGAATTTCTACCCTAAACCCATGAGATTTGAAACACTCCTTTTTAACAACACACATTTTGGTGATAATAACGAGTTTTGTACAATTCTGTTTAGATGGAGGAAATGGGATTATGAAGGCTCTCTTAACTTTCGCACCATTTTAAAACTTAAAATAAAGTTTATGATATAGTCACTGCAGAGATGAAAATTTACTTTTCACCTTTTTGATTTTCTGCTATTTCAAAATCTTATTTATATAAGATAGTAAATGAGAACAGCTAATCCCTTTGAATCTCTCGTGTTCATATTAATAACGTTTGATTTCAAAAACTAGTGTTTTGGCGACAAACAGTTCATGTATTTATTGAAATACAAGGTGATAGTAAACTATTTCATATGGCAGTGGAGCAATGAGAGGAGGGGAGGAAGACTATAATATACCTCCAGCTTCTCTCAGAGGGGCGCCAAATCGCTCCTAAAGACAAAAAATATTTATCAAACAATGGGAGGGGGCCGTCAAAAAGATATTGCAACCCGGTGCCAGTTCTGTTCGCAACGCCATTGACAAATGGCAAGGGACATCCAACAAGATGAACAATATTTGTTATGGGAACAAACGGCGCAAGCCGTTTTATCCTCTTACAAATATTGTTCCCATTACAAATATTGTCCCCACTAAACTATCATTTCCATTATTATTACCATATTGATTTTTTAAAAATCGTTTCTCCGCGTTAATTCAAATTAAAGGATAAATACAAGAAACTGATGTAATGTTCAGGGTGTCCCAAAAACACCCTGTTGCAAAAATGCTATATCTACAAGGAAAAATTACTTAAGGACCTAATTACAAAGATATTTGTTGTCCTGTGTACTTGCCATTGGGGGGGGGGGGATTCTGAAGTGTCATTCATGGATATAGTCGGATGCAAAACTAATTACACCGAAACCTACAAAATTTAAATCGGAATGTTTAAAGTACTTTTATCACGGAAAACTAGTCAACAATTAGAGTTTCAGCTGTAGAGTGTTTTACAATTAGACTTGTAGAATTAGCAGACTGCGTGATTGCGACGCTTTACCTGTGGAAATTATTGTTAGGGCTTACTGGATGCTTTTTTACTTCCTTGTACGTAGTATAAGGAAGTAATGTGATCCCGAAAAATTTTGGGGGCCAAATTTCGACATAAAAACCGATTTTGACTACCTCTAAATTTAATATAAAATTTTTTTTCGATGCATCTCATCGTAGGCTAGCATGCACGATCATATTAACGCGTCTGCAACTCATTTTGACCAGTGGCGAGTCTACTGTGGCCAGTTTTTCCATGCCGTCTGTACGTACGTACGTATGTATGTAACTCGGCATATCTCAAAAACTATTGGTCGTAGAATATTGAGATTTGATATTTAGGATTGTTCTATGATGCTAGTTGTGCAGCTCCCCCTTTTGGAGGCAATCGAATGGATAGTTTATGTACAGGACCCGCCCAAAAAGATTCGAAATACATTACGCTCTATGGGCCGAAATTCATTAAACTCGCCCTAACTCAAAAGCTATTAGGCGTAGAATGTCGAAACTTCATATTTTGGATAGTTGTAACATCTAGTTGTGCACCTCCCCTTTTGGTTCCATTCGACTGGATAGTTTATCTACAGGACTGCCCAAAACATTCGAAATACATTACACTCAATGGCCGAAATTCATTAAACTCGCATATCTCAAAAACTGTTAGGCGTTGAATGTTGAAACTTTATATTTAGGATTGTTGTAACATCTAGTTGTGCACCTCCCCTTTCGGTTACATTCGACTGAATAGTTTATCTACAGGACCGCCCAAAAGATTCGAAATACATTACGCTCTATGGGCCGAAATTCATCAAAGCGTTTTTTTAGAGGTATTGGGCTATTTCAAACGACTCAGAAGTGATATATGCTGTAAAGAGTTAGAAAATGAATTTCTCCATTAAAAAAAGTGTCTTTATCATTTATAGTTCTGCTACAGGAACACTCAAAAGATTTCCAATACATTACGGTCAATAGCAATTTTAGGGGCATTCATCCATTTCAAGCACAATACCGTCCTACCACATAAGTTAGGTAATGGTCCGACCACGGTCACGTGCCTCCCTCAAGAACTATGCCAAAAGTCGCCAAGCTTGGCGACTTTTTGGTGTACGTGTGTGCATATTTAACTCTCAAATCTCAAAAACTATTATGAAATTTCATATATAAGAATGTGTAACATCTAGTTGTGCATCTCGATTTTTGGTTCCAATCTACTGGAGAGTTTATTGACAGGACCACCGAAAAGAATTTCAGTACTTTAATGTCTATGGACATCTTCATTATAATACAACTGTAGACACTCATTGTTTGGTACATGCCCAAAATCTCGCCGTCTGTCCTCGACCTTGGCGAGTTTTGGCGAAATATCGCCAAATTTGGCGGTCGTCAGTCATTTGGTCCATGCCCAAAGTATCGCCATTTGTCATCGTTCTTGGCGAGTTTTAGCCAAATTTGGCGCCAAAAATTATTTCCTATTTTGTATAACTCTAAAACTTTAACCCGTAGATTTTTTAACTTTGTATTTAGAACTATTGTAATATCTAACTGTTTTTCAATATCTTTTTTGACAGCAATCGACTGAGAATTTATTTACTGTGGTTGAGCCAAATGACTTTGAATACATTGAGGTGTATAGGATGCATTCGAAAAATTCATTGAAAGTCTGTGTGTCAATGACTACTTTTGGCTATCAGCCCAAAATCTCGCTGACTATCTCACAGTTTGTCGCTTTGGGTGAAATATCGCCAAATAAAGTGTCCGAAGGAAATCTTTCAAATTGAACTCAGCTTGGCGATATTGCGAAATATTGTGGCTAGAAATCGCTAAACCTTACTATTATTGATATTTTATCTCTTTCAAACAAATAAATTTAAGAGGACGTGCGTCGTAAAATATTTTTTATCTAATGGAACGTGCAAGGAAGTCATGTGTTGAGCACAATCAGATTTTTTTTATAATTGCAAAAGTTGTGCAACCTGTATTAAAATTCCTCATTTCACTTTTTAGAATATTTACGACTGACAACCAATTTCCTAAAGTGCTCATCAACGTAGTTTTGTATTAAACTTCGCTGGCCACTGATTAAAATGATTTTGTATTATTGCCATTTTCTCATTCCTAGTAAATTTTTAGATTTTTGTTTCGAAAACCGTTGTCAGCAAACGAATTTAGGGAGCCTAAAATTTATATCTTTAAAAACTTATCCCAGAGCATAAAATTTATATCTTCAAAACCTTCTCCAACGTGCTGACATTACAGCTCGCTGATGAAAGACTCTAGGCCAAGACTACATGTCATGCAGTGTCTCATTTCATTCATGAGCCCCACATATCATTTTTTTTCCTTCTTTTTAATTCCTCTTTTCAGAAATTTGCTGGGTTTGATTCCAGACGCTATTTTTCACTGTGTTTCCACAGGTTTCATGACGAAGCCGGAATTGGAGATGTTCCAGAGCGTGCCGTCAACAGAATTCAACACTTTCTGGATTCCATGCACGTGGTTTATCAACGTTCTGAGAACTGCTCGGCAGGAATGCAGAATAACGGACTCAAACGGGCTGAAGCTCATTATGGAGGTATTTAATTTTCATCATTTTTTCCATTGACATCTGATAGAACAACGGGCATTTTTCGCATATTGACCTTGTCTGCTTGACACATATTGAGAATTTGGCCAAGTGGTTCACTCGGTAACTTGCAATGTATTGAGACTGCGTCAAGCTGACGTAGGGCGCTCATGTATTGAATGTGACGGATATCTCGATTGTTTTTATGAACGCACCCTTGTAGAAGTATTTTACAGTAGTAGAAGATTGCCCATTATGTTAATTTTTAGTTATTGTACACTTTATAAGGTTGTATGTTGAAACGGAACTTAGCAGACGCTGAATGTAAGTCATTGACGAAGGTATTATTTTTTTGTTAATAAAATGATTTTATATTTTAAGCTTGTCTTCCATTTATCCATTACGTTACTCTGAAGATAGCAGTAGATATGCTATCAACATCAAAAAGGACATAAAAAAGGACATCAAAAAGGACATCAAAAAGGACATCAAAAAGGATATTTATTTATGGATCTCAGATTCAGAGACTTCTAGGCAAAGTTCCTTTTCTATACAGAGTTCGTACGAATAACTTGCTTAAATTCCGAGCTTTTGAGAAATTGTGTAAAACTTCCCATTATTCGAGATACTCCATTTCAGTATTTTATAAAAAAAACAGGGCCACTTTTAAAATATCAGGCCATTTTAGAACAATATTTCAAAAAATCAGAATCCTAGCTAATCCAGGATCCGTACGTACCCTGGTACATTTGCACAGGGCTTTATCATCAACATGTTGGGCACAAAGCAAACAGAAATATTTGGGCCTAGGGATGGATGCGAGACGAGACAGAGATTTACAGCTTTTTTTTGCGAGGCGAGACAAACATTTTTAACATTACGATACAGGGATTTTGCGAGACAAGACAAAGTTTTTGGGCTGTTTTGCGAGACACGAGACGCATATTTTGCGTCTCGCGTCCATTCCTATTTGGGCCTTAACAGATCATAAATTTTCAACGAGTAATTCCATAGAAGCAATACTATTTAAGCTGTTTTCGTTACGTTATACACTACGCAAATATCCATAAATTATGTATTTTTAAATAGTAACTATTCTAAATGTATGGCTTTAAAGACATATTAAAAGATTTTCATATGCGCGAATGAGATTGATTTTCGTAGCTAATAAAAAATCCTGCACAACTATACCTGAACAAACTAGTTAAAACTAAAAAAATGAAAATAATGTTTGATAATGTGTACATAATGACAGGCACGTATCCAGAAAAAATTTTCGGAAGGAGTCCAAACGTTGGATGAGGCAGAATTTTTCACAAAAAGCTTCATAATTATCATTTTAATAAAAATAAAAATTTCGGAAGGAGTCCGGACCTTGCTCTTGAATACATATTTCATAATGACAGTATAAGAATTAAAAGTTTGTCTTCTAGTGTGTCTTTTTATAAACTTTAATTTTTTTAAGAAGCAAAAATTTTTAATACAGTTTTTTGAAAAGTAAAAAAGAAAGAAAGGAAAAATTGGGTCTCTGAAATAAATGAGCCTTGGGTAAAATGCCTCAGTTCCCTTGCTGATCAGCAGTCGCTGCATTCGCAGGAGTAAACTTATGCTGTGTACGAAGTGATTCTTTACGAGTATAATAAATTTAGATTACTTATTGACAAATAAGAATCACAGAACATTGCGAAGTCGTAAATACCATGCATCAGTAAATAATCACTTTGGAAAAAATGTTGAAGTAATAGTCCTTTTTCCCGATAACGGTTCGTAAAAAGTTAACCCTTTGAGGCGCAATCCTTTCCCAATGCGAAAAAAAGGGCAGCCGTTGCCATCGCTCGACTTAACTACCAGCAAGATGGCGGACGATCGAAACGTTCATCGCGTGCCACAGATCCAGAAATCCTTTTTTGACGACAGCTGGCTGTGCGCACAGTCAGCTGCGCAAAAAAGGGTCTCTAGATCTGTGGCACGCGATGAACGTTTCGATCGTCCGCCATCTTGCTGGTAGTTGAGTCGAGCGATGGCAACGGCTGCCCCTTTTTTCAGCATTGGGCAATCTATCCAGCTGTTCTCGCATTCTTCCATTTCTCAGATGTCAGTGCTGTTAAAAATAATCGTGACCATTTTTTTACGGGAAATGACGAGCTAAAAAGTAAAAATTCTCGTGGAGCTATGTCACCCCCAACTATTTTTATAGAAATCAAATTTATTCTTCGTGACTGGCAACAGTCAAAACGTCAGAGTTTGGTGTTCCCAGAGCGGAAACACTGCGCGTTAAAGGATTAATGGATCATTATTAGAAAACATTCGACTAAAATTGACACTTCAGAAAATTCATTTCATTTAATGGACGAAGCTCTCGATGTTAAGCCCATTGTTAATAAAATTTAGCTAAGAAATTATACGAGATTCTTCCTCGTAAAGTGTTATTAATACATTAATGAAGATGACAAATGCAACCTCACATAGCCGCATGATTCTGATATGTCTTTGATTAACCTACTGGTCCCAGAAAATCGTTGCACTTTTTTGGGGGTTTGTTTTAGCCCATCTATATTTTAATGTATAAATGTAACGTATAATAAAAGCTGCTAATAAAGTGGTACTATGAATTCATACAATACTTGAATAGAATAACAGAAATATTTTGCTGCGTGTATTATCATAATGTCCCATTCTAAATTGGGAAAATAACTAAAATTTTGGACAAGGAAAAAGCAAAAAATGAAAGCTCAAACGAGACATTTTGAAATGAATTCAAAACAAGTAAATTTTCTACTGGCCAGTTAATTTAATTGGAAATAATCCCTCTAACTGTTGCAAATAGCATTATCGTAACATACAAATAGTAGCATACTAATGTACACGTAGTATACAAATGTACATACAAATGTAACATACAAATAAGATACAAATGTTACATAAGATACAAATAACTTACAAATGTAGCATACAACTGTCACAAGAAACTCTGCCGGAATTTTGGACTTAGAGCAGAAACAAATTCTAACAGGCTCGTAAAAATAAATCTCATAATTTAAATTAATGTTTTGTGTCTTAAATACAACGCATTAGATAGTTTGAAAACTCCTTGTGTGCTAAATAATGATAATTTAGAATATTTATTGATTTTGACATGCATTGCTATAAATAAAAGGAATATTTACCCCATATGTGACTCATAATTGCCCGAATCCGGGGTAATCCCGGTCACACAGTAAGTTAAATAAAATAAATAATAATTCAATTTTAGATAAAGCTATTATTTGAATAATTTCTAAATTATTTAAGCTTACTTCATGCCAAATTAAATCATTTTAAGTTTCATACTTTAGAAAAATTTAATATGCTGTCGTTTTTTGACTCATAATTCCCCCCCCCCCCCACATGACCCCACAAGAAATATTTATAACAAGGTATATTATGCTTTAATCCATCTGAAATGTATATGTTTTTTATGCCCTTTCCTAGAACTTTTAAAAGGCTCTACTCTAGTACAAATATCCCGACATCAGCATTATCATTTGTAGATTTTTTTCCCTTTTCTCTACGCGATTGTCTGTATTAGATTTTATTTTATTTTGCTCTTTAAAACAAAATTTAGTTACTTAAAGCGTTCTTAACTTAAATGGCATATGCATTCACCCATGAGCAAAAACTTTTTTAAAGTAGTGTAAAAAAAAAGACTCTAGATAATTTTTGGACTCTAGATAATAAGATGTAGCTTAATCTGGTATTACTTTTGACTGAGATTCAATAGTTTTTAGAAATTGGGATGGATTTACTATTGTTACTTATCAAAATTCTAAAATTTTTTTATAAATTTCAGAAGTCCTTATTTCAAATTTTGAGAAACGATTTTTTTTAAATTTATCAAAAACAAGTTAAAATTTGAGACTAATAAATGTACTTTATATTAAAAGGACACCTAGATAGGTTTGGATGCCTTAAAAGCAAAATACTAGCATGTTGCTTTATGAAATCAGAGCTTATTTGGCAAGTTTCCCTCCATGCTTTAAAAATACATTAACCTCTCACGGGACCGAAGAAATATCTCTTATGACCGAAAAGGTTGCATAAGTGAAAGTCTTGTTCGTTTGCCTGATAAGTCTCGACAGTGTTTCTTATGGACTCACTATGTGTCAGTAAGCCTTTGAAGGATATTCTTAAAAAATGATCGAGATATTCATCAGGGATGTATTGAATTAGTTTTGAGATATCTTGAATTTTATTAATGTTTATGTCCCACATCTACCAGGAGTTATTTTCATTCTCCTACTCAGTTTGTGACTTGTTTGAATCTTGAGTTCAACCTAAAAAAGGGTATCGCAGTTTAACCCTTTGAGGCGCAACCCTTTCCCAATGCTGAAAAAAGGGCAGCCGTTGCCATCGCTCGTACTTAACTACCAGCAAGATGGCGGACGATCGAAACGTTCATCGCGTGCCACAGATCTAGAGACCCTTTTTTGACGACAGCTGTCTGTGCCACACAGCCAGCTGCGTCAAAAAAGGGTCTCTAGATCTGTAGCACGCGATGAACGTTTCGATCGTCCGCCATCTTGCTGGTAGTTAAGTCGAGCGATGGCAACCGCTGCCCTTTTTTGAGCATTGGGCAATCTATTCAGCTGTTCTCGCATTCTTCCATTTTTCAGCAGATGTCAGTGCTGTTAAAAATAATCGTGACAATTTTTTACGGAAAATGACGTGCTAAAAATTAAAGGATTCCCGTGGAACCCGCAACTATTTTTATAGAAATCCAATCTATTCTTCCTGGCTGGCAGCAGTCAAAACGTCAGAGTTTGGTGTTCCTAGAGCGGGAACACTGCGCGTTAAAGGATTGAAATCTATAAAAAGGGAAGTAATTACCTCTTTCTTCTCATCGGTTCAATTGAGACAACAGAATCGAAAAAAAATTTAAAAATAAAATGAATGATTCTGTAATACATGAGAGTCAATTGCATTTATAAAAAAGGAGTTACTTATATTGTTTATTATTACTATTTCTTTCAGGAACTGAATGAATTTAGATCGAAGTGCGGGCTGCTATGGTTACGACTGGATAAGCATTCCATTAGTGTATTACTCAGGTGAGGAACATTTTGATATATTACTACTTAAAGTGTCCGTTCAAATTTTAATTTCTGGTACATATTACTCAGCTAAAAAAAACCTTCAAAGTAAAATAAACATATTTTGACTCTTAAGAAAAATTGACTATCATTAAAGTCCAACTGAGTTTTATTCAAGAAGTCATCTATACTTTTCCTTTTTATCTATTGCTGCTTTACACTTTTATGTACAGGTAATAAAGACTTTTGAATAGGGATGATACAATTTTACATGGTTAGAATGGCAACACTGCGTATTCTTTTTTGACATTTCTTGTGTCATTTGCGCTTAGTATGTTATGCCATTTAATTAGGGATGGACGCGAGACGCGAGAATTCTCGCATTGTCTCGCGTTCTCGCATTGTCTCGCGAGACGAGACAGGCATTTTTTTTGCGAGACGAGAAAGAAAATATTTTGCGGGACGAGACGCGAGACGAGACAGAGTCTTGTCTCGCGCGAGATTTCTCGCGAGAATTCTCGCATTTTTTTCCGTCTCGCATAAATACGATCTGAAAAGCGACAATTTGCCTGAAGCCTCTACCGTTTAACTTGCGTCTCCTTCGTTTTCGGTCCTGGTATACTATCAGCACTCTACAATACACACAAACACGTAACATTTAAAATTAGAACAGACGAGAGATATACAAAACACACAAAGGAGAGGATAAAGAAAGAGGCGGAAAAAAAAAGAAAACAGAGAAGAGTTGAAAGAAAAATAATAAGTAAATAGGAAAGGCGGTACGGTATGTTCAAATCTGACCACTTTTAGACGGGGCCCGGGGCATTAAGTTTGGGGCCCCCCTTACTATCCCCTTTTTTACGCATTAAGCCCCTTTACTGAGCCCCCTTTTTTAAGCATTTTAACCCAGTTTTGACCGCTGTTGTACTCGAAAATTGCATTTCAGTTAACTGTAGTTTTTGTACTTTAATCAAATCGTATTTATCACCCCAAAAAAATATCTCTAACTTGATCTAGTGATAGACAATTAGGTAATACCTATATTATAGAGGAAATTCAGTTTTTTCCCCACAATTACTATTTCAGTACATATGAATTTATAATTTAGATAATCGGGATATATATGGGCCCCCTTTTTCTTCAGGGCACCGGACTACCGCCCCCCCCTTGCCCCTGTGATAATCGGGTTTCGGGTATATCAGAGAGAGATTAGAAGTAGAGCAACTTGCATTCGCATTGATGCTTAGTCTGAGTAGGTTGAAATATGGTTGAATATCCTTGGTTGAAATATCCTTGTACCGATATTATCCTCAAACTTTCCCGCACGTTGCGGCGTGCGTAGGGGGGGGGGGCGCCCACCCTGGTGACAACTTTCTAGGGGCGGTTAAATCCCTATCGTTGGCCTATTTTAAAGAGATTAAAATGACATTTTTTATTCTTATATATTAATATCGGACGGAAAGAAATGCAAGCAATTTTTTTAAAAACTATTTCTCTTTTCGTTTATATTATCATGTTTTCCCTTCCTTCGGCTTGCAAAACTTTTATAAATTTTTTTCCTCCCCATCATTTTATCTTGCAGTTGGGTTCCTATTCTAAAATTATCTTCGCCTGTTAGATGTCTTTTCATTTTTTAAAAAAATCCACACTGGATATACATTAGGGGGATTATGGTTTAATTTTTCTGTAAACAGGGCGACCATAACGACTGTAGTACTCTCGCTAAAAATTATTGTGGAAAAGTACAAACGGATAGTCGTCAACAAATTAACTGTTCAGTAATTTAAAATATAAACAAAAAATAAGACGTCTATTAACCAACTGAGATACTATAATGAAATCTAAAAATGCACACACGGTAATGTTATTGGAAATATTAGGCAAATAATTATAATTATCGTTAATATAATCTTGTTTTCATTAATATAAAAATTACACATATTTTAGAGACTTGAAATTGACGTTAAAGTAAATAGTAGAGATTTAATAAAGACGTACTATATCCGCTTTATATTCGTAATATTGCTATTAGGTGTACCGGGAAATAATATCATTTACAGTAAATTCAAGCAAATAAGTTCTTAATTACCACAAAGCTCTGCCTAAACATAGGATTTGTATTTTTTATATTTCAACGCAAGATACGGATTTTATTTTATTTTATTTTTATTTTTTTGAGAGAGAGTTGTCACCGATCCTTTTTAGAGAACTAATTTCAGAATGAAAATAAATTTATTTTTAGGTATTCGCGGGGGCTGTATTTTACATAAAGAATTTTATCGATATTTATTTTTTTTAGAGAGGAGGGATTTGTGAAAAGAACGTTCTGGTTGCCTACCCCCCCCCTCCCTCCCTTCCGTTCCACAAGTTACGAATATGGATATTATATTATATATACATATGTATAGATATTCTGGACTTCCATGTGCTTTCTATCACTCCAGATTGGTATGTCGATTTTTCAGCGCTTTTTCAGTTATTTTGATATCTTATTGTTTTCCTTTTTTCCTTATTTATAGTACGATAGAGCCTAAAAACGTGTGGAGTGAATATCTCTTTTGATATGCCACACAACCGAAATCCTACTATTTTGTTTGTCTTTAATTATAATCTACTGGTTATGGCTCCTGACGATGGTGCCAGTGGTTATAATTCCCGTTCCATTCTCATTTGGCTCAGCATCTATTTTTTTTTCCACTTGTGGTTTGTAATTCTTGCTTCTGCTGTTATATATTTTTTCATGCGGGGTATGTCATATTTGCAGAATATTTTGTGTTTTACTTATTAGTTATATATATACAGGGTGATTCTCTACTAGACTGCCGAACTTGGAGGGGTGTAGGGGGTGCAGAGACGGTTCAGAAAAACATAGTAATATATGGGCGGAAACGTCATCTTCATGTGCCTTTTAATAGTACCTTTGGAAGAAGTGTTGAAGTGTGCGCCTCATTTCTTAACCAAGTTTCATAAACAATCGCTTTCCTCAGACAATTTCATAGATGTAATGAAAGAAACAATTCTGAAATAACAATTCTGAAATAACAATTTTTATCAAGTGCAATCAGTGAAAGAGGGATTAGTTTTTGAAAAACCATAGACTTAACAACATTCGACGTCTCTTTACTTTAAAAACCGAATTTCAGTTTTTCATTTGTTGTCTTCGAAAATCTGTTTTCTTTCTTTTTTCTGTGTGAGTGTGGGGCCCCGACAAAGGGTGGGCAGTCTGCAGGCAGTCGGACACCCTGGCCAGTCCGACCCTGGTTTTGACTCTGCGTTGCGTATGCTTGTTTAGTTAATTAGCCAGATGACAAGAAAACGTGCTACAGGGCCGTCCACAAGGGTTGTGCTGTGGATGCAAGGCACCAGCGCCCCGGATTCATAGGGACACAAAATTAGCACACATCAAAATTAGCATCAAAATCCACAATCCAATAATCCACATGAAAATTAGCTTTGTACTTCTTATCGTGTCAAAAAAATTAAGGGGGGAATTTCAAAATATTTTATAAATCATATAATTTGACAGTTAGTATTGCTATTCTGCAGCTTCGAAAACTAAAACACCATTTAAAAAGAGTCATTTACTGCTGCTTGACAAAAAACAACTGCTGCTTTGCTTGAAAATTTCCATTCTGACTAACTTTCCAATGCCCATTATCTCTGTCATCTTCACTCAAACCCTAGGGAGAAAAAGACTTTCAGTAAAAGAATGGATAAAGACGTTGTTGCTGATTCGGTTCTGGGCAGATGTCATTATCCATTTCCTGGAAAACTCGTGTGTGTGAAAGAGTATGAGCGAAAATCTCCAGTCTTGTATATACCTCTAAAAGCGGCATTTTTACACAGAACAATATCACCACCCCCTTGTCGGTAAAGTTCGAAAGACTGATGGGCTTTGCAGTAACAACACATGTAAAGCGATTAGTATTGTATAAGTCGTTCATTTTTAAAGGATGAAAACTTAATTGCTAGCACGTTTTCTCCATAACACTCCAGAAAAAACCGTAAGTTTTTCCTTCAACGGCTTCCTTTTTACTGATAGAGGGGGCGACGCAGGGGGTGATCGTTAATTGTAGAAACGGGTCAGTGGCTGCTTCCGAGAAAATTAGGACCACCCACACTACCCTTTTTTTAACAAGATGTTTTCACTGGCATTGCGCCCCAATAAAGAGATCAATGAAGAAATTTACGATGTTTCAAGAGCTTGCTGCGTTTGCAATTTCCTTTTCAGGAAAATACGATTTTTCTTATCATAAAAGAAAAGAATATAATTGCTTTTCTAAAACTTTTTAAGGGACAAAGGGACTTTAAAATTGAAAACTATCATTTCTTAATTTTTAGTCTCAAAGTATACGTACAGTTGTTTGAAAACAAAGTGTTTGCATTGTACATTAATACTAAAAATAAAAAAATTAAAGTCTTTTTTTATAAAATTATGGTAATATCTTTAAGAAAAAATGGGCCATAAATATTATTTTTCAAAATATCTCATGTGCATTCCAATTAAATAAAAAGCTGTAATTTTTTTGTTATTAGTAAACTTGTAATGCATGTATGAACATAATTGTACATTAAATTTTTCAAACAAACGTTATTTAATAGACATATAGGGAATTTAAATGTAACAATAGGATGGAATTTGAAACAAAACAAACAAAAAAAAAAGCTTCATCTCACGTGAAATTATTTTTTAATATAAAGGCTTACCTTTTGTCCAGGGGGCGTAGCCAGGGGAAATATCCGGATTATATCGCCCCCCCCGAAATTTTTTGGATTAGTGATTGAAATTCCGTCTATTTATACACATATAAGGTTTCATATCATCTCCCTCCCCAGGCCCCCCTGCCCCAAATTTTCCTGGCTACGCGCCTGCCTTTGTCACACATAAAAAATGAATGCACCAATATGTTCATACATATATTGCAAGTGTATATTAAAAAAAAAATATGTCGCTTTTTTATTAATTTTGAATGCGCATGGGATATTTTTAAATAAAAAAAAATAGAAGTACGTATTTTTTTTTTCTGAGAAAATATCAATTTTCATTTTAAAAATTTATTATTATTATTATTATTTTAAGTTTCAATATAGATGCAAAACTATTATGTTAGACAACTATGATTTTGTGTGAAACAACTATACATACGATTACAAGTAAAATTATAAAATGGAAAGTTTTGAATATTTAACGTCCCTTGTCCCCTTAAAGAATCATGAAATGTTTGCTTTTACAAACAGTAACAAAA
>JAWZYV010019559.1:0-10451 GCA_038373885.1 Cheiracanthium punctorium
CCCCCCACCCGACAAAACTTTGCCATTAATCCGCCCCAAAGGGGGGGGCAGAGGGGCGACCCGCCCCCCCTCCTCCGAGAAAAAAAAAAGAAATTAATGTAAAAAGATTCCCTATTTTTACTTCCATAAAAAATGGATATATATGTTCCAATTTTTCTAACCTGCCCCCCCCCCCCGACAAAAACTTGCATTAAATCCGCCCCAAGGGGGGCAGAGGGGCGGAACCCGCCCCCCCTCCCCCAGAAAAAAAAGAAATTAATGTAAAAAGATCCCTATTTTTAACTTTCCATAAAAAATGGATGTATAATGTTCCCAATCTTTCCTAAGTAAACAATCCCCCCCCCCCCCCCAGAACAAACTTGCAATTAATCCCACCACTCCTTATAAACACTGGAAAAAGATTTTCAGAACCCAAATTAACGGTAACATGTAACTGGCAAGCCTTTTGGGATGAGTAAACATATACCGTAAAAATTTTCCACCAAAATGGCCAATTAAGTTACCATAAAAAATATTTTTTTACAGTAAATAATATATATTATATATATATGCCGTTAAAAAAAAAGTGGCATATACCATAAAAATTTTCCTATATGGTATATATGTTACCGTAAAAAAAAATTACACTACCTGTAACATATATACCGTATATGGAAAATTTTCCGGTAAAAAGCCACCATATTTTAATTTTTTTAAAAATGGTTATGTAAAGCTGTAAAAACGAAAATTTTTATAGTACATATACCGTAAAATTAATTTTTTTTAATCAGTACATAGGCCTGTAAAAAAATAATTTTTATGGTATTTTGTGCTGTAAATTAAACTTTTTTAATCAGTAACATATGCTGTAAAAAATGTAAAAGAAAAAATTGTAATCATTGATTACATTATTTGCTACATGCAGTAAGCGATTTCAGGGGAGGGAGTTTAGGGGGTCCTCCAGCCCCCCAAAAAAATGAGATTGCTAAAAGGGTAAAACATTCTGCTTTCAGTAATGCACTTTTGAATATGTTAAAAGTGATTCTTTTTTTTTAATCACTTTAGCCCCCCCCCTGCCCCCCTAAAAAAAAAGTTTTTTTTACATTGGTAATAGACTAAAAATTTTTTGCTTTTATTGTAACATTTTTGCCTTGGGTGAAAATAAGCTTTCTTTTCAACATTTTAGCCCCCTCCAAAAACAGAAATTTTCTGGATCCGCCCACTGGTTTTACATGGTAGCAAAAAAGAAAAAATAAAATAAAATAGCTCTTACATTAAATTTCTGCTTTACACACACCTAAATTTTTTATGCTGAATCTAGTCCCAAAAAAAATAAAAAAAATTGTATATATTACGATTTCTGTTTTTCCCTGCATGTAACTTAAGTTTAGACAAGGTGGAGTTTAGTAACCACATGAAAAAAAAAGATGTGAAATAAAACAATTTATTCCACAAAGTAGAAAGTTTTTCTTTTTTCCACATACATTTAAGCACTATCTCTAAAACCAAAATAATTTGCGTAAAAGCCTTTTCAGGGTAAACTTTATACAAAAATTTTGCTAAAACAATCCCTGCCTCAATTTTGATATTTTTTATGCTGAAAACTTACAATTTTAAACCTTGTGAAATATATTTTTTACCTTACCTTTTTCATTGTTTGTTTGAAGGATTGTTTTTTTTAAAACTTAGGAAAAAAATCCATCATCACCATTTACCCCCTAGCTCCAAAACTTTTTTCAAAACAGGTTCCATGCCCGCCCGACCTAAACCATTCGGAGTTTTTTCCACGTGGTTTTTTCTGCAGAAACTTTTGTGTAAATACGGGTTTAGGAACCCCTTAGAAAAGTTTCACCACAGAAGGCAAATCCCCACCCCCGGCCCTAGATTCCCCTAGTGTAGATAATTGGCCGTAAACCAACATTTTCCATTTTTCAAACTTTTTCCACGCTTTAAACTGGGTGCTTCCCATATGAAAATGGCTAGTAGTTTTTGGGCCTTAGTAGTGAAAAGGACTTGATCAGTAAAGTACCCTCCAATTTACACTATCAATAGTTTTTTTTTTCAATAAAAAAGAATAATGAGAGATTTTTTAATGATACTCAGAGTAAAAAACATAATTTAAAAATTAAAAAACCTTTTATTAGCATTCTTTTATTACATACAAAAATAAATCTGCATTTTCATGAAAATAAAATAAATAAAATATATTTTTTTTCCTCCCTTTTTGCTATCATCTTCCATCTAATACCTATTGGTGATTTCGCAGGAAGAAAAGTTTGATAACCAGAAAACTGGGGGAGGAAAAAGAAAAAAAAAAAACCATTTTAATTTTACAATATTCAGAATTTCATAAAAAACATTATTTAGCATCTCAGAAAATAAGATAAAACAAAAAATAAAAAAGTTTGAGTAAATTTCCAGACTGCAGTAACAATCTTTAAAAATGTTTTTGAGTCAAAATGCATCTAATTTTAAGTCCAAATTGCAAAAAAACTCCAATTAGCAAGCAGACAAAACTTAGTGGCCCCACCCCCCTCTTTTACAAAACAAACTAGAAAATTTTTAGAACATTAATCAAAACTACATGAGATAATCTATTAATACCAAAGCGTGCATAAGTAGTTTTCATAAAAACTACAGAAAATAAAAATCTGTAATTTTCTTTTAAAAAAAAAAATAATTTTCTAATAAATTTAAGCCTATTTAAAAGAAATTAATTTTTTTTTTACATCCAAAAAAAATTTATTTTTAAAAATTAAATGTTTTCTGTTAATTTTGATCTATTTTGATAGTAATGACAATGATTTTGATAGTAATGAACGTAACATTGATCCATGCTGTGTTGTTTTGTTTGAAGAAAAGTTTTGGAAAAACAAATTTTCTGATTAACTCATGAGGAAGCCTTTCGAATATGTAATACAATTCACAGGTCAAAAAAATATGGTAAAAGAAAATCACATTTTGAATTTCTCACGGGCAGAAAAAAAATTATTTTCTCCTGCTTATGTAAAAAAAGTGCTTTCAAAATATAATATACAATAAGTTTTTAAAAATGCTGCAATGCTTTTAAAAATAAATCTACTTTACATAATACGCTAAACGTATTGCGGTACCAAAAATCGACGATATTTTGTATGCTGGGGAAACGGTACAACAACTAGATTGAAAATATTAGGCATAATAGCAGTAAACACACACACGCAAAAAAATGCAAAATTAAACAGTTTCAATGATGTCAAGTGAAAGCAAGCATATTTTGTTTACTGGTTTATGTATGTTCCACATAGTAGCTAGATTAAAAAAAATAAACAAATGCATGCACAAAAAAAAAGGAAAAAATCTTTTTAGCTCTTTTTTCCACAGTGTGTTTTATCACACACATCTATTTTATATAATATGCCTAATGTAGGTGGTACCAAAAAATCGACGATACTTTCCATGCCTTGAAACTCAAGATCTCCAAAATCAGTCCTTCAGTACACATATGAAACAAAAGCAAAATCTCCCCTTCTGAAAAGAATAGATGAAAGTTTTAATTTAAGTTTAATAATAGCATAAACAAAATAAAAAATCTTTTTTTGCATTTAATGATAATTTTTCATAGGAGAGAAAGAAAAAATGCATGCAGTCAAAATGTGAAAAAAAACTATTCTGCAAAAGTACCCTAGCAAAAGAAGTCCCAAAACGAGGACAAAAATACTAAAACTTTGGGATTATTATTTTTTTATTTACTTTGCAAAACATTCATCAGAGATAATTTTTTTACTAATATAAAAAATATTATTTTTTTTTATTTTTACTAAAATAATGAAAATGCCCATAAAGGGAAATTGACTTTTAATTAAAATGTCCACACTACTTTTAAGGACAGAGCACATTTTAAAATTACATTTTCTTTGGGAAACTTTTTTACAGATTTACATTTTAAAAATTATATTAAAAAAAAAAAAAACAACAACAAAAAAAAAAAAAAAAAAACAACGAAAGTAATAAAATAATCTCCTTTTTTCCCTGTATTAAAAAACAAAACCAAAACAGAATTATACAAAACTGTCCATACAAAAGTCCCCTCTCTTTCTAAAACATACATATATATTAAAAACGGATTTTCTGTAATTTTTTAATTGTAAAAAAACCAAAAAAAAAATAAAATTAAAAATAAAAAATAAAAATATATACTTTTTAAAATTCATTTCTCATGGTAATTTTGTACAGCAGGAAACAAAAATTTAATTTTTTTCAATAATTAATAAATTATCATCCCTTGTTTAAACATTTTTAAAAATGATTTTAACAAAGAAAAATTCCAAGTGCAAACGATATATCAAAAATTTAAGAGTCCTACATTATTTTTAGATATTTCATAAAAACATGTTTAATAACTGAAACAATTTTCATTTTTATATTAAAAACTAAAGAATACTCCCTATCATCTTTTCAAATAATATTAAAAAAATGAAAAACAAAAAATGGAACATGTTTGAAAATGTGCTATTATTTCCCAATTATCTGCGCAAGGGAATCTAGGGCTCTAGGCTGAGGGGGGGAGGGGATTGCCATTTCCGTGGGGGGGACTTGGGCATAGACTCTCTACATATAAAAAAAACTCTTTGCACTTTTAAAATCCACACTTTCTTTTTTGGGAAAAATCGTTTCCAGATTTACCTTAACAATTACCAAAAAAAAGTTAAACTAACACACAAGCAATTGGAAAAGTTAGAGGACGCTCCTGGCTAAAATGGGACACACATAGTAATTCATTTTTATAAAAACTAAAAAACCATAATGAAATTATTGTTATTTTGAAAATTTTATTTTTGATGATATTTTGTGGCAAACAATATATATGAAAAATTAATTTTTTTATTCAGTATGGAAAAAAAAAGTTGTATAAAAAATATAATCCCTGTTTTTTACATTTTAAAAAGTGGAATAAAACATAGAAAAACAGATATGGAAATGCCCAAAAGTTTATCACTCTAAAATTTATTATAGATATTTTTACAGACAATTTTTAAAAAAAATACTCAAACATTTTTCCACTGTACATTGAAAAATAAGAATACTCCAAAAAAATGGAAAAACAAAAATGAAATGAAAACCCAAAATCGAAAATCAAAAGTCCTATGTCATATTACTTTTTAAAACGATTTTTTTATTTTTCATGCACCTTGCAATTATAAAAGAGAAAATTGGTTTCAAAAACAATTGAGTCCTTTCTTAAAGATGTAAAAAAATTTTATGGTTTTTTCAAAATGTTTCGTTTTCTAAATTTTTTTCGTATTTTATGGGTAAAACTTACTAAAGTCTTTTGAAAAAATTGTAGGGGGGGGGGGGCTGGAAAGACTGCCTCGGTAGCGCTCACCCCCACACAGCCCCGCCCACCTCTGGTTTTATGCCCCCTGGTTGGTAAGAGTTTTTTAGATGTAAAAAAAACAGACAATAAGAGAAAAAACATTTTAATTAAAAAGTAGTAAGAAGGACTTGCATTAAAAATATTAAAAAGGTTAAAAAACTACACCAAATAAAAATCCCTTGTTAGCAGCTTTTCGGTGGACAACCCACCACCTTCCTCAGCCATCGGGCGTTTTTTCTTGGTTTTGCACTGAATCTCTTCCTCAATGCCTTCGGCCCCATCCCGGATCGATCTGCGCATGTGGTTCCATGCCCATTAATTGGCGCCCCATCTGTAAGTTAAGAATTTGAAGTGCTTTCCAAATGTTAAGTGCATAGTTGTTTTCTTGGGCTATTTTTTGAGAGAGAATGTGCTGGGGTTTTTATTGAATTTTAAATTTTGTTAAAAGCGTTCTTTTTTTTTTTTCTTTCTTTAATTTTTCCTTTTTTTAGTCATTTCCTATATAGCACCCCAGATTTATTTGATTTTATTAAAGGTTAAAAATTTTATTTTATAGATTCCCGGCTGATTCATTTTTTTATCTATTGGAGTCCTTGAATCACTACGTATTCGTTTTGGACGATAGTTTGATTAGGCTTTATAGGAATTTTGATATTTTTCTTGGTGGCTTCATTGGTTATTTTTATTGCTGCCCCCTGCAGTAGGGTACAGCTTTAGTAAACAACGGTTTCTCTTTTTGATGGCTGCTAATGTGTTCAAGTTTTTTTAATTCTATTTTTAAAGAGGTTCTTGACAAGGGATTTTGGCAGCAAGGGTGCAGAAAAATGTTTAGGACTCAATATTTTCCCCAGAACACAATTTGTTCTATCTAAAATTCCCCCCAAACTGAAGCATATTTTCATTTTAGTTTAAGTGAATATCTATAGCTAGCTTCTTATGATAACAACTGCATCTCGGCACCCTCCCCCCCCCTTGGCAGATCGCCCTAGTGTAGCGTTGCCATAATCATACACAATACTATAAAAAATCAATTCTTTTTTTTTTTTCTTCCCTTTTTTAAAAATATACTTGGGAGAAAAATTTTCCCCGAATCTCGTTCGGGCATTCGAACATATTCTGCACCCCTGATTAGCAGTAGCCGGATATTACAAATATCTAGCAGTACATCCGGCCTAAAATTATATAGAGAAATAACATAAATAAACATAATAAATGAATAAATTCTAAAACCTGCAATAATAAAAAATGCAAAAAAAAAAGTTTTGTGAAAATATTTTGTTTTCAATACTTTTTAGAATATATTTTTTTCATGAGAAAAAAGGGAAAAAATAAGTACTTCTATCTTTTTTTAAGATTGGAGTAAATTATTACTGGAAGAAATTAGTGTACAAAAACACTGTTTTTCAATCTTTGTAAGATTTTGGTTACCTTTTTTCCCCACTATAAATTGAATAGTGTACTTGCTGTAGTATAGCCTGCTGTGAAAATGTCCCCATCTACCAGGCAACGTATCCAGAAAAACAATTTTTTGGAGGTGGGAGGGGGGGGGGTCACTGACCCCCTGGACAGTTGAATGAAAATGTCTCTTTCAAGAACTGATCTTTTAAGATATTTATCAAACTCTTGAGGGAGAACATTCATGACATTGTTATTTGTCATGACTTTAATTGCAGTCAAACTGGTACTAAATTCATGGAAACAATCCCAAAAGGATTTGATTTTTGAATTAAATCATTTGAAACTAATGAGAAAATTTAAAGAAAAAAGGGAACAATACTGTTACCAGGGGCAGGTCACCAAGTATGAAGCTTCGCCAAACTGTGAAGAAGGGTAAACATATTTACGATGGTGTCATGTTCTCAAGTAACCCTTATAAGGAGTTGAGGTGTAGTTGAGTTCTGTTGTTGTTTCATGATGTGATTAGAAATTATGTTATTGGTCAAAGAAATTAACTTAAGAAATTTGATTTTTGAATTAAATCATTTGAAACTAATGAGAAAATTTATCGAAAAAAGGGAGTAATACCGTTACCGGGGGCAGATCACCAAGTATGAAACTTCGCCAAATTGTGAAGAAGGGTAAACATGTTTACGATGGTGTCATGTTCTCAAGTAACCCATATAAGGAGTTGAGGTGTAGTTGAGTTCTGTTGTTGTTTCATGATGTGATTAGAAATTATGTGATTGGTCAAAGAAATTAACTGGGAATAAAGTTTGAAGGAATTATGTGATTGGTTGTAAGAATTTATCTGTAACCGAACCTGAAATGAACCGTTGAACACGCTTGTTTGTTGTGATTCGTTGGTGGAAAAGTGCACAGTTATTTATTATCATGTTTCAGAAGTGAAATTTCATTTTTTTTTTCCTATTAAATGAAGATAAGTTGTCTAAAACTGTAATGAATTTGCTTTATGTTAAGATGTGTCGTGTATGAATTATGTATGTGGTTGTATATGAAAATTTGAAAATGTTTGTTGAGCAGAATATTTAATGTATCCACGGTAGGCTTAAATTTTGCTTATTTGGGTGCTTTTTGATGCATCAAGGCCATTACATAAGGAATTAAATAGAAGATTTGAGGTATGTGCTTTTGTTTATTTAAATATTCATTGTATGATTTACTGTATTGGTTTACGGTTGAGATTATTGCTTTCTATTGTATCATATTTATATAAAGGTTATCGTATGCTGTGTTAGGAGATAATACCGTAAGCGGGTGTCCATCGCCAAGGGAGATGCGTTGCCAAAGCTCACTATATGTAGTAAACAATCCTGGCAGCGTTGCCAATCGAGATTACCTATTCGGCAACCTTTCCGGCGGAGTTGTGTTGTTTTATGTTGTCATGAGAAACTAAGCTGTTCGAAGGAATTATGTGATTGGTTGAACGAATTTCAAGGAGTTTAACTGGCAAAATAACTGAACTTGAATTTGCCGGGAATGGAAGTTATGTCGTCTGCTGAAGTTTTGTATTTTATAATGGTTATTTTTGAAAAGTGGAATGTTTGTTTGGTTTTATGATAAATGTAGATAATTTGTGTAGAGCTGTAATGAAATCGGTTTCCTTTATATGCTGAGTTGTTTCTTATTTCTTTATCAAGTGAATTTTGACAAAAATTTGAAAATGTTTGTTGCGAGTTGTGAAGAATATGTATATAGCGTGTGTTGAGGTATAGTTGGTCATGCTTATTTGAATGCTTGTAATGGCTTTATATTTGTGACAAAATATTAAATTTCATATGGTATAATAAACATGACAAATTAAAATATTGGAAAATTTAATATCCAAATGTTTTTATTTAAATATATTATTAAAATCTTTTTTAAATATTTGTGAAAAGATAATTTTTGTTTACGCACATATTTTTATTTTTAAAAAATAGCAGTTGAATTCAATTTTGGCATATTTATGAAAACTTAAAATGAGTTTTGTTTTTTTTCCTGGGTTACCTGTTTCATAATTTGACCCAGCAAAGTGATGTGCACGCTGGTCTTTCGAGGCCAGGGAGAATTAAAAAGACTACTGTAAAAAATAACCTTCTGGTGAATATTTTTTTAGATTTCGTGTAGCTGTATAAGCCTTTATTTTTCAACGAAGTTATTACCGTTGCAGGACTATTTTTGTATTTTTAAATCTGCAGTTGGCAGACTGATGTATGATACTAATTCTGCTACTGAAGATTATATTTAAAAAATAAGCAATACAACATACACCATTAATTAAATAAGCCATATCTAATGCCTGTATATCCATATATATGCCAGTCAAAAGAGACCTTGCGATATATCCGATATTCGGGCAAATCATTAATCCGGATCATCCCTAGGACTGTAAAACATAAAAGCAATATATTTAAATCAACAGCCGGATCAAAAATTAACTCTTTTTGTCTGACAAATGCTTCAGCTGATATGGACAATTTTATGAGCTTGGCCTTTTGAATATCTCAAAACTTGCCACTTTTTGTTTTTCCTTGATTTTTTTATATTTTTAATCACCTATTACTGCTTTATAAGATTGACAAAATTTTAGACACTGTGCAAGGCATTTTTAAGTTATTGAATTTTTAAAAGAAATAACATTCGGATCTAATGTGCAATCGCAGTACTGATATCTATTTATTGTATATATATTTAGTTTCTAATATTATGAAATAACATTGGCCCAAAAATTTTCAATGCACTGTATGAATATAGTTTTGTTTCCTATTTGACTATTTTTTGCATCCGAATGTCATTGATTTAGTGTCTTTAAGCTGAAATGTATAAGTTTCTTTCTGTAACAGGGCTTACGTGAATTTTTTTTATAATTATGTTAGCTTCTAGGTAGCAGTTCATGGGCAGACTGCCCTCACTCATGGGAGTAAATGGGTCATGGGCAACAAATTGGGGAAAAGGAAGGGTGTTTCCTATTAGTATGAAAATACTATGTTTATCGAAACAAGTGATAATCATTAAATTTTCTTGAATTTTAGGGTAGGCAGTTGTGCTCGCCCTCTTGCACAGCTTATTCATATCCCATATATCTCCTCCCTTTCCTTATTAAGCAGGCAATGAAAGCACGAAAACTGGCTCTAAAATGACTGAACTTTTGCTGAGTAATCATACAGAACAAATAAATTATAATTGCATTTCACACATTATCTGTTATTCTTTTTATATGTGTTTCAATTATTAAAATTAACTAATAATTCCATTATAAAACTGTATTTCCAGGATAACTAAAGTTCATTAACCTATATTATACATACTTAGACCATTCGTCAAAATGCATCAATGAATGGTTGTCAAAGACTGAAAACACTTTCATGCTTGTTATTAGTCTGCCACTAATATTTGGTGATAATACAAACTTTAATAATAGCAATCTTATATATAAAGTAAACAAAATATCAAATACAATACGAAACAGACAAAAGTAAACAAAAGAATTCAAATGACAATACTAACAGACACAAAAATAATCAAATACAATACAGAACAGTTTCCAAGTGGGTAGTACGGTAATAGAGTAAATCAACACCGTCGATTATTCAGTTAACTCGTACGCCGCATATTACGAGTCTTATCAGGCATGGACAGAAACAGAAGTATTTCAGTAATGTAATATAAATTTATT
>JAWZYV010019560.1:0-24489 GCA_038373885.1 Cheiracanthium punctorium
TGTTTTATAAACGATGCGTTTGGCATCATTTATCTTGCTTCTATATTGCCACTTCTGTAAGGAATTGGTTGTGGAGGATAGTGCATACCGACTGCCTTACAACCAAGATTACGATGTTCTTAATTTGATTGCTCTTGAATGTTCTTTAATGGAGGATGTTTTCTGATATTTATGGTTTAGTACATTTATTGCTGATTCATTCAAAATTTGAGACTTTTTATTCAGTTAATATTGCATGAAGCCACTTTACAGACTTTTCCAAGTTGCTTAAATGGAATGGTTACGGGAGACTGTAAAAATCTTAGTTTCTCATCTTTTATAATGTCACTTAATTTCAAAGGTTGTGATCAGTGGACGGAAGGGGAACTGAAAAATTTATCTTGCAGTGGATTGTTTCTGCATTGGTGAAATTCTGGGTTCGGTATTGTGACGTTGACCAAGTAATTGCGAACAATTAGTACTTATAGATATGCATCTGTGATGCTCTCTTTTCTTACCCCGCAATACTTGAATCTCACCGATAACATTTGATCTGGGCGGTATCGTAAAGTCTTCAACAAGAAGCTGCAGATCTTTGATAATGTGCAGTTCTGACGTTATAGAACGAATAAATCCCTGAGTGTTTCAAGGGGTCTTCAGAATTAGACACTTTAGCGGCGTGAGGAATCTCAAAAATTTCGAATAATTACTTCAAGCATCCCACGTGATCGAAATCCACTTGAGATTCCAGCCCAGAGCCGAGATCAGCAGCTCAAGATAGAGGGGATCGGTTTCAGATACTGACCAGTGCAGAGGTAACTTTCCTATGGTGTTCGGCCTGTGAATTCTATTTTGCGAATCCATCCATTTAACATATTGTAAATTCCAACTCCATTTTATGTGTTTGTACGTGCCGTCTAATAAAGTGTTTCGTGTGAGCAAAATGACTCCATCTCTTTATTTATGACGCCACAGTATGAACATAAATTTTCGCAAATAAGGCCACTTCCAAAAGGCTGTTCTAATAATAAATTTTGCTAAAATACGGATTGGAATACGGTTTATTTCATTGGAGAGGTTCCATTCTGCTACACTAGTATATCTACTTGTAACTACAGCGCAGCGTACTGCAGGCACAAGTTATACATTTTAAAATTATTTTTTATGTATTTACTCATTTTTGATATTTTTTATTTTTATGCATGCACTTTATGTACGTAACTAGTTTAAAAAGTAAGGTGAGAAGAGCTCTCACGAGTGCACATATTTTACGAGCAAATGAAGTTTCACGTCAAGGTACAACAGACGATCACAGCAATCAAAAAACACTAGATGGAACTAGTAGTACCGTAAATTTACGATATTTAAGGTGGAAAAGATGGAGGCGTTGACGAATACATGGTCAGCTATTGAAATGTGAAGCGAAATACGATTTTTTGTGCTTAAAAATCTATGCCCGCGAAGCAAAAATTCATCCTCAAAAATCTGGGATGACTCCACTCGACTTTCCGAACACTTAATATTTACCAAGCGTTTAAATAAATTTCAACTCATCTAGTGTTCAGGGACTAGCGCACTTAAAATGATTTGGGTTTAAAAGCAGCGATGCATAAGAATACTTTTTTGTAGCCCTGCAAAAAACTGTACGGCTTACACTCACTAAAATTAAATTGGCATCTAAGACAGTGACCTATAATATGAATACTTAATTTGATATCAATCAAATTAAGTATACACTAGCTCACATTAAATGATTCACGTCCTTAGGCCCATAATATACAAGAATTACTTTTTTGCAAACCTGTGAACAAGCTATCAGCTCTACACACACCAAAATCTATGCAGGTTATGAAACCGTGACCCGTAATATACATACCCAATTTGAGCTCAATCGAATGTACCCAATGGACACTAGCTCACTTTGAAGAATTTTCGTCTAGACTATAATGCAAAAATAACAACCACCCATTGGCCTGTCAAAAAATTTTGACAGGCCAATACACAGAAAAATCTTTATATGTTCTGTGACGGTGACCTATAATACGCATACCTAATTTGAACTTCTTTGAATGCATCATTTAGACACTAGCTCATTTTAGATGACTTTCGCCCATAGGCCGTAATGTATAAGAATTACTTTTTGGAATTCCATTCAGAAACTATTAACACTATACACACCAAAATCGTTGCAGATCATGTGACCGCGACTCTTTATATACCATGCCATATTTGTACGCAATCGAATGTACCGTTTAGACGCTAGCGCACTTTCAAAACTGTTCATTGGTCATAATGCAAAATAAATCCTTTCCCTAGCCCTGTAAAAAAACTATAAGTGCTATAGATACCAAAATCAATATTGGTCTTGTGACGGCGGTCTATAAAATGTATACCAAATTTAAGTTCAATCGAATGTACCGTTTAAACGCTAGCGCACTTTCAAGAATTTCTGTCCACAAGACATAATGTAAAAGAAATCTTTTGCTAAGCACTGTGAAAAAGTCCTATACACACCAAAATCAATACCGGTCTTGCGACAGTGGTTTATAACATGTATGCCAAATTTGATCGCAATCGAACGTCCTTTTAGAAGCTATCGTGTTCACTCACATATACACAAACGCACACACACACACATACATACATACATCTCGTAAAAATAGCTAGGAATGGACGCGAGACGACTTTTTTGCGAGACGAGACAGAGATTTACAGCTTTTTTTGCGAGACGAGACACACATTTTTAACATTACGATATAGGGATTTTTGCGAGACGAGACAAGCTTTTAGGCTATTTTGCGAGACGCGAGACGCTTATTTTTCGTCTCGCGTCCATCCCTAAAAATAGCGTAAATGAACTCAGAAGTCTTCAAAAAGTATAAATATACCAAAATCTGAAGTTCCAAATTTTTTTCATGATTACAATACTTTCCTTGCATGGTACATATTCGGAAAGTACACTACAAAAAAAGTCTGTCAAATTTACAGAAAATGCTGTTAGCCAGGACGCCAGTTTATTTCCGTTTTTTTTACAGAAGTCTTCCATAAATTTTACAGATTCTCAGTTTATTTTACATTAATCTTCCGTATAAGAAAAAAAATACGGAAGTCTTCTGTAAAATATACGGATATAAACTGGCGTCCTGGCTGACAGTTTTTTTTCTGTCAGTTTAACAGACTTTTTATGCAGTGCAAGTAGTGGAAGGGTACAGACAGTCTATTGTTAACAAAGCACAGTCTCATTTACATATGGTTGGCTACAGCGTTTCCGGTGGAACGTATTGGGGCATCCTCCCTACAGCGCAGATATCGTACCAAATGATTTTTTATCTCTTCGGGAGTTTGAAAAAGCACCTGACAGGACGGCATGTCCAGACCGATGCTGCAGTTTAGGACGCCGTCATTAAGTGGCTCATCGACCAAGGTCCTGAATTCTTCGAAGCCGGTTGCGATAGAGATTGCTATACAGATGGAACAAATACTTTACGTCCAAGGAGGCTATGTTGAGAAATAATTTGTACCGGAAGCCTTGCTGTGTCTGTGTATCCCTTGAATTGTGTGAATAAACTTTTTTTCGTGTGGGGGGGGGGTTAAAGGACTTGTTCCGTACTTTTTGAATTATCCTCGCATAGAGTGTCTAGCAAATACCACCTTCTTTTCAAAGTTAAAAATCTCAAACACGTAGATCAATAGAAGGTGGCAGTAAACGTTTTGTTCATGATGTAAACTTTACATCATGAACATTTACATTGTAAACTGTAAAAACTTTATAGAGAACTTTAGAACTCTCTCTAGTATTTTATAAAAACTGCTAATAAATGCCACTGTAACAGCAAGATTCTGTTTTCTCCCAATCTGACTCCTTGAGACTATTTTCTAAGAGGCGCATTGAGAGAAACTGTCTACCAGAACTATCTCAACATGCTGGACGAACCGGAATCGCCTATTTGTTTGGTATGGGAATCCATTTCCGTTGAGACTTTACTGGATGGGATGATTAATTTCATTATTCGTTTACACTACCTTTGTCTTTCGTAAGGGTGCACTGCAAAAAAAAAAAAGTCGGTTAAACTGGCAGGAAAAAACTGTCAGCCAGGACGCCAGTTTATTTCCGTATATTTTACAGAAATCTTCCGTCTTTTTTTCCATATACGGAAGATTTCTGTAAAATAAACTGAGAATCAGTAAAATTTATGGAAGACTTCTGTGAAAAAAACGGAAATAAACTGGCGTCCTGACTGACAGTTTTTTTCTATAAATTTGCCAGACTTTTTTTGCAGTGTAATTACTATTTCGAAATTTCTGCGTAAAACTTTTAGGCGCTATATAATAAACATACCGTTTATTGCATTCTTTTATTGATCTTAGTTTTTGCAATTTTTAATTTTGAAATCTGGTGCTATTTGCTGAACACACTATATGTGAAAAAACTTTAATTAATGCTATAGTTACAAGTAACTACAGCACAACGTGAGGATAAAAGTACTGACGCAATGTTTTTCAGTGTTCGTTGCAGGTACTTTAATTGAAAGTGTTCAACTTATAATGCACAAACAGTTACCGCACTCTATTCATTTTATTAAAATTTTATTTTATAACTCAAAAAACCCATTATCACTACATGGGGATTTTTTTTGAGTCAAATAGTAGGCTTAACCTTAATAAAATTTCTTTTGCCATACTTAACATGAAACAGATTTGGTAAATTGTTGCCATGTTTTCAATTTCCACTAAAACAAATTTGTTGTATTGGATTATAATAGTTTCATTCAAATAAATAAAATAACTCCTTACATTTTCCATCATTAAAAAAAATCTCATTGCTGTTCGGATAGGTTTGAGTACAGATGTAGTAAATGACTCTAAAAACGTTCTTTGTACGTCTGGGCTTTTTTAAAGTTTAAGACAGGATACTTTATAATAAACGCTCAATAACTGTTCGTGCGTGTAAAAATTTTGCAGGAAAACCATTTCTAGCTTTAAGCGATTTGTTACGGGCATAAAAAGGTACATAACGTAATAAACTTGACTTTTTAAACTGCGCACTTAAGCTAAAGTGCTGAGGTCCGCGAAATATTAAAACACAAACCAAAAGTAATTTTAAAGCATCTATTCATGTATCTATACATTATCGAACGAACGATCTCTTTTTTTAAAAAAAGTAGTTATTTTTAAATGAGAACAATATGGTGTCTACTAAGGAAAAATAAATTCAGAAGATAAAGTATTATAAAATCTATTTCAAAAAAGAAGACAATTTTTTTTTAAACTAGAAAAAATGAAAACTTAAACACGTTGATTATCTTGGATATCTTGGGAAACCTAACTGAAGACTTAAGTGTTCGCGTGGTTCAGGTTACAAATTATCCTTTTTTTTTGGCTAAAAGTATTATTCACTTCGTTTTCTTTTTAATATAATGTTTTCTACATTAACGGCTTTTCGGGTTCTGTTTACAAATTAAGTTTCGTTTTTTTTAAAGGTATGAGCTAAGAGACTTAATTGCTTGTGAGAGAGTTTTTATTTACGTTTTCATTTTAAAAACGCTTTCTTAGGAATAGCCTGCGTTACGTTAACACGATTTACAGAGGAGAGTACCCCGGAACTAAATAAATTGACTAGAATTAAGGAAGTTAAATACAACTTCAGCAATTCGTTTTTTGTCATAATAGCAACGTTGATTGAAATACCTTTTTTAAAAGCTTTTTTGGTGCTGAATTTTATAAAAACATTTTTTTTCTTCTAAATCCAAATAAATATACGATTATAAAAGAAAACGAAGTTGTATAAAGAGCAAAGAATGCAAATTTTTTGCAGAATACATTTTTTTCAAAGTACCTTAGATATTTTTTCATTTTATGCGAAAACTTAGAAAAAAATACACAAATCTGCATAGTTATTCTTGATTTCATGATGTAATGCGTTTTCAAAAAGGACGTTGCACGACACAAACTTGAATCTGAAAATGCAACTAAATTTTAGCTTTTAATAAATATTTTAAATTGAATGGATAACGTTTAATGGATTTTACTATGATTTTAGTTTTAGTTTGATGAAAATTGTTCAAAATACTTCAATAAAATAATGACGTTGCATCTGCAAAAATGTTCTTTGTAATCAGTTATTTGTAGCATTACATTTACTTTCATACACCAAAACTCTTTTACCATTCTAACCGTGTGTTTGCTCTCAGCCTCCACAGGAAAGAATCATATGAATCTTTTATTAGAATTATTTTATCTTATTCTCCATTTTATCTATCTTTTCGCCTTACTCTCATTGTGAAAGAACAAAAACTGATGCGTAATCTATTTACGAACTAATATTGGGCTTCTACCATTCCTTTCTTCTACTAATGACGTACTCTTGTCGTCTGTAGGGTTGGACACTACAAAAGCCAGAAGTGTTGTCTGTTTTATTATGTTGGCAGCCTATAGGTGCCTACGAAGAAACCCCCCCCCCCCCCCTCCTTTATAGAGACAATTAAGGCAAAGGTCAATTTAACAACCAAGCTCAACCCGGTCCGTGATTGTAGGAAATGGTTCGCTAACCCCGTAATCGCAGGCAGTAGTGGGATAACCATCATGAATTTTGGGCCGTGGTAGCCCAGTTGTTTAGGCATTGGACTCTTAAATGGAAGGTTGTAGGTTCGATTCCAACTTGTCACTCGATGTCCAACTTGTCACAACCAAGACCAACGCGGTGTACGTGCACGATTAATTCGACCGTTCCGAAAGACCTCACGGCGGTCGCTAGAAATTTACAAGGAGTTCCAATATTCAGAAGGGCCTCCTCCTGATGAGGATTCAAATTAAGGCGGGGAACTCCAGAAGGAAGCATGTAGCTTGAATTGGCACACGCGGTGACTTGAACTATTCTCTCCTGGCAAACAAACCATCATAAATTTTGGTTCGCACTTCAATTAATTGGAGTAATGAAATCTAGTACATTATTTTCCTTCATGATCAAGCACTCTGTGCATTACCTTTCGTTCCTTGAAAATGGCTCCTATACTCATGGCACCTATACATAAATTTAATACGATAACAAAATATTAAATAGACGTGACGCATTAGGATTGAATTGGAATTCCTCACATTTGTATTAAAAGAATGTTTTATACAGTACAACTGTACATGGCTTTGTTATGTATTTATGAGTGTTTTTTTATGAGTAAATATTGCTATGTATTTATGAGTGTTTATTAAGAGGTTTGTATATAGTATTTGTGAGCTTATTAGGATTTTAGCTTCTAATGAAGACCTAATGAAGACCTCCATACTTTTTTTAATCACTGTTTAACAATTTTTCGTATGCAGAGTAAAGCATCAAGTATAAAGAAGTAATATAACTAGATAGTACAACAATACAAGAGAGTAATGCAATACATTTAACAATATTAAAATAAATATTTAAGTGTATGTCTAATAAGGATTTTTATAGTAAATAATGGTTTAAAACGTTTTATAGCAACACGCTTATAGGAAAAATATAGGCGCACTTGCCAATTTTAAATACTCAAACTGACTACACTTAGCTACTTTCATGTGCAGTATGTCCGTTATGTGCGAGGGCTGATATTCTTAAATAAATAAATATATATATATATATATATTCAGGGTGTCCAGCCTTAATGTGACCCAATAGCTAATTCCCGAACCGTTCGGTTTAGATATGCACTTCCAATTTAAAAAATGTTTTAAAAAGGGTAAAGAATGTTTTTACGTGCTTTTCGAACCAAAAAACCCATTTACAAAAAAATTACAAAAATTAAATTTTTATACGGCCCCCAGGTCCTATCACTTATATTTAGGAAAAGATGCAGTACACAAAAACAAAGTAAACACAAAAAGTTTCATTTTATTACGATAAAAACTGAACAAGTTATGGAACTTTGAAAATCATACATTTCATTTAATTTCTCGGCCAATTTCAAGAAGCTAGTAAGGGATCGTCTCCAAAGTGAAATTAATTGGAACTCTCCCAGGAAACTTTCGCTCTTGCACGTCACTCAAATGTAAATCTTTTTTAAATTTAAAAGTACATACATTACGTTAATATTACAATAGTTGAGTACTTAAGAAACAAAATTTATTCTGTGTACGTGTAAAACATAGATAAAATAAAATATTTTGGACGAAGAAAACTTTTCAAAAGCAGTTCCAAAAAAATAGACTTATTTGCCTGCGGCTTCAGACTGATTTGCTGCGATACTGATCATTGCGAACGTTAAAAATATGTTGTGTAGTCGCTTGCAATTGCATACAGCCGTATTCTAATATTACGAATTCTAGTATGGGAGAACGATATGTATACAACTGGTCTCCAGGCATTAGCTCCTGCGCCAGGACTGGACGATAAGGAAATGCACCGTACGTATGTAATATGTTCCACACCGTCGATTTTGAGTAGGAACAAGCCTTGCTAATATCCTGGACACTACTTTCAGGATGAGCCAGGGCATATCCTAGAACATCCTCAGCGGGTATTGGCAAGCTTGCAGGTTTGGCACGAGACAAGGGAATACGTCTATGACAACTCCCAGTTCTATACAAGCGTTGAACAGCACGGGCAATTGTACAATTAGATAGATGTCTTCGACTGGGAAATTTAATGGCATAAGTCTTGCCGCCTCTCTCTTATTTCGATTACACTGCCCATACAACAGTACCATTTCGCAGTATTCTTCATTTGTATACATCTCGTTCTCCTGTACTAGAATTTGTAATATTAAAATACGACTGTATGTAATTGCAAGCGACTACACAACAGATTTTTAACGTTTGCCATGATCAGACCGCAGCAAATCAGTCTGAAGCCGCAGGCAAATAAGTCTAAGTTTTTGGAACTGCTTTTGAAAAGTTTTCTTTACATTACGTTAATATACAAAATATTTTATTTTATCTATGTTTTACACGTACACAGAATAAATTTTGTTTCTGAAGTACTCAGATATTGTAATATTAACGTAATGTGTGTACTTTTAAATTTAAAAACGATTTACATAAGAGTGACGTGCAAGAGCGAATGTTTCCTGGCAGAGTTCCAATTAATTTCACTTTGGAGACAGTCCCTTACTAGCTTCTTGAAATTGGCCGAGAAAATGGATGAAATGTATGATTTTCAAAGTTCCATAACTTGGTCAGTTTTTATCGTAATAAAATGAAACTTTTTGTGTTTACTTTGTTTTTGTGTACTGCATCTTTTCCTAAATATAAGTGATAGGACCTGGGGACCGTATAAAAATTTAATTTTTGTAATTTTTTTCTAAATGGGTTTTTTGGTTCGAAAAGCACGTAAAAACATTCTTTACCTTTTTTAAAACATTTTTCAAATTGGAAGTGCATATCTAAACCGAGTGGTTCGGGAATTAGCTATTGGGTCACATTAAGGCTGGACACCCTGTATATATATATATATAGATATAGATATCTGAATTGAGTAAAGTGAAAATTTCCCGAAACTAACATAGTTCTAAGCATACAGATTGAAATCTAAGTTATTCATTCATTGGACCAGGTTCCACTCAATAAAAGCCTTGTTGTTTTAGAATCCAATTTATAATATAACATTTAGCTAAGGAACGTATGTAGTTTACTCATGAGATTGCATAAGAAAACCTAATTACGAATACCACAAATCTTTTTTTTTGTGCTTAATGATAGTTTACAATTTAGAGTCTTATTTTTAGCATCATATGATATTTAAATTTCTCAATAATACAACAAGTATTAGCATAATCAATTAATAGATTATTTTCTAAAGGTATGCTGCCATGGATTAAAATTACACTGTAATTCACAGTATGAATTATGCCCACAAAGATATAAAATATTGAATACATCATATGCATTTCCTGTTTTATTTAATGATAAATTTCCAATAAATTCTCAAATTACCATTTGAATTTTTGAGCATAAACGATAACATTCAAACATAACCTAGAACTTCCTTTTTCGAAGTAACAATGTAGTTATAAAGTATCAACATTTTCTGTAGTTATAAAAATTTTCTTTTTACTTCTTGCATCGTAAAAATTTCTTACTTGTAACGAGCCTGATAGAAAAAGTCTTCCCTTTTAGTGGTACCATCTTTATGCTTTTAAGTCTTTTGTGAACTTTAAAATACATTTCCAGACCATCATTACTTTTTAAGCAATAGTTTTATGTTAGAAAACAAAAATATTAAGGAAACTTCAGTGTTCTTTTTCTGTAAGATTTTCATATTCTAATAAACTATAAAACCTCATTTTTTATTTTCCCCCCCATTCTTTAGTATATGTATTTGCTTTAACTAATAATTTAAAGATAAATTAGATTAATTTAAGG
Source organism: Cheiracanthium punctorium (assembly GCA_038373885.1). NCBI lineage: Eukaryota > Metazoa > Arthropoda > Arachnida > Araneae > Cheiracanthiidae > Cheiracanthium > Cheiracanthium punctorium. Next base: position 10,306 of record JAWZYV010019560.1, read on the forward strand.
AAATAATTTTTAGTTTAAGAAAATAAATTAAATTAATATTGAGTCTTTTTCATCGTACTGTGAAAACGTAAAAAGATTACAAGTTTTATCAAAAATTATATTTATGCAGAAATCTTTCTGAAACCGATACTTCAAACACAGGGTTGAAACCGCCAGGGGCTGCGAAAAATGATTGCTGCAGATAGCACTGCATTGAAAAAAAATCTGATGTGTCCAACACATGACTTCCTTGCACGTCCATTAGATCAAAAATATTTTCGACGCACTTCCTCTAAATTTATTTGTTTGAAAGAGATAAAATATCAATAATAGTAAGGTTTAGCGATTTCCAGCCAAATATTTCGATATCGCCAAGCTGAGTTCAATTTGAAAGATTTCCTTCTGACACTTTATTTGGCGATATTTCACCAAAAGCCGACAAACTTGAGATAGTCAGCGAGATTTTGCGGATAGCCGAAGTGTCTGTTAGTCATTGACCACAGACTTTCAATGAATTGAATGCATCCATACACCTCAATGTATTCAAAGTCATTTGGCTCACCCTGTAAATAAATTCTCAGTCGATTGCTGTCAAAAAAGATATTGAAAACAGTTAGATATTACAATAGTTCTAAATACAAAAGTTAAAAAATCTACGGGTTAGTTTTAGAGTTATACAAAATACGAAATAACTTTTGGCGTCAAATTTGGCGATATTTCGGCGAAACTCGTCAATGTCGACGACATTTGGCGAGATTTTAAGCATGAACCAAACAATGACAGATTATCGCCAAATTTGGCGATATTTCGCCAAAACTCGCCAAGAACGATGACAAATGGCGATACTTTGGGCATGGACCCAATGACTGACTATCTCCAAATTTGGCGATATTTCGCCAAAACTCGATAAGGTTGAGGACAGACGGCGAGATTTTGGGCATGTACCAAACAATGACTATCTACAGTAGTATTATATTGAAAATGTCCATAGACATTAAAGTACTGAAATTCTTTCCGGTGGTCCTGTAAATAAACTCTCCAATAGATTGGAACCTTACATATGAAATTTCATAATAGTTTTTGAGATTTGAAAGTTAAATATGCACACACGTACACCAAAAGTCGCCAAGCTTGGCGACTTTTGGCATAGTTCTTGAGGGAGGCACGTGACCGTGGTCGGACCATTACCTAACTTATGTGGTAGGACGGTATTGTGCTTGAAATGGATGAATGCCCCTAAAATTGCCATTGACCGTAATGTATTGGAAATCTTTTGAGTGTTCCTGTAGCAGAACTATAAATGATAAAGACACTTTTTTTAATAGAGAAATTCATTTTCTAACTCTTTACAGCCTATATTACTTCTGAGTCGTTTGAAATAGCCCAATACCTCTAAAAAACGCTTTGATGAATTTCGGCCCTTAGAGCGTAATGTATTTCGAATCTTTTGGGCGGTCCTGTACATAAACTATTCAGTCGAACGGAACCGAAAGGGGAGGTGCACAACTAGATGTTACAACAATCCTAAAAATAAAGTTTCAACATTGTACGCCTAACAGTTTTTGAGATATGCGAGTTTAATGAATTTCGACCCATTGAGCGTAATGTATTTCGAATGTTTTGGGCAGTCCTGTAGATAAACTTTCCAGTCGAATGGAACCAAAAGGGTAGGTGCACTACTAGATGTTACAACTATCCAAAATATGAAGTTTCGACATTCTACGCCTAATAGCTTTTGAGTTAGGCGAGTTTAATGAATTTCGGCCCATAGAGCGTAATGTATTTCGAATCTTTTGGGCGGTCCTGTACATAAACTATCCATTCGATTGCCACCAAAAGGGGAGGTGCACAACTAGATCATAGAACAATCCTAAATATCAAATCTCAACATTCTACGACCAATAGTTTTTGAGATATGCGAGTTACATACATACGTACGTACGTACGTACGTACAGACGGCATGGAAAAACTGGCCACAGTAGACTCGCCGCTGGTCAAAATGAGTTGCAGACGCGTTAATATGATCGTGCATGCTAACCTACGATGAGATGCATCGAAAAAAAATTTTAAATTAAATTTAGAGGTAGTCAAAATCGGTTTTTTTGTCGAAATTTGGCCCCCAAAATTTTTCGGGATCACAATACTTCCTTATACTGCGTACAAGGAAGTAAAAAATTTCTGTTGAACGAAATATTGAATTTTTAAGATTTTTACCAGAAGAATTTAGCAACTGGCCTAGGCTTATCATTTGTGGTAGTGTGTAATACATCATTGATAAATGGAGCAATTTTTCTAGTCATTGATTTACTTAATTTATTTTAAGATCCTTCATAAATCAAATAATTTTATGTAAATATTAGATTTAGTTGTTAACCCAACTGTTGTTTTACAGTTAAATCGGGACTTCTTATTCCGGTCATTCTGGACCTTTAAGGGTTTTGGTGTTTAGCGGGTTAGTTTTTGACTAAATCTGCTGTTTCCAATGAAGTATCAAGCATGCTTAGCGATTCTTACAGTAGCTGTGGGGCATTTGACAAGCGACATTTGCTTAATCAAGATTAATCCGAAATGATTAGAGCTTGTTTTCTTATAAATGCTTGGGTATTATGTAATGGTGATAGCGTATTTCATTTGATTAACGTATATGTAATGCATAAAAAGGTAGTTTGGGTTTTAGTAGTTTGGGTATTGTTCAAGCGGGTACTTTCACTGTAATTTTTGCTTTCCTGTCATACTTGCCATGCGCGCTCTGGAGTTATGTTTTATTTCTTTAGATAATAGCCAGACACCAGGTCCTCGATTCTGGGTTCTTTCCAGTGCACATGTGTTACCACGCCTTTGTAACCCCGGATGCAGGTCATGTTAAAAAATGTATGTAATTCGATTAGAGATAAGAGAGAGGTGGAGTTATGTCTTAGCAAACAACGTGGTGTAGTAAGCGTAAATACGCCTGCACCTCGAAAATCGAGACTTCTGCCAGTGGAACTGCCTAATTAATCCACGCTGATTTTTGTACCCGTTTCCCCCCCCCTCTTCTCACTCTGTATTGTAACTTAAAGATAATTTTCAATAAACCGTTTTACTTGCTTTAACTGGAACTTTACTGGAATATCTGACACTTCATATATATAACCCCTTTCCGATTTTTAATCAACGCAGCATTTTATTTCATTCCGTCAATGCATGCATACATATTCTGAAGCACCGAGTTAACTGTTTTCATCATTTTCGTTTGCTTCCTTTTCATTTTCTATTCTCCTTTTCATTCCTCTCCTAAGTCAATTTAACGTATTTTCATCGCATTAACATGTCACCCAAAATTCTGCCGTTTTCTCTTGTTTCGTTTTAAAACTCTCCACATTCTTTTGTGTATTTGCATTGCAAATGACTACAATTTTGGTTATCTATAGCATCAATATTTTAAATTCTCTTCGCATTTTTGTCAGGTTCCTGGTTGTTCCTGACTTTTTATTATTCTTTTGTTAAATGCTACATTCCTTATTGGCTAATTGAGCCAAAAATACACGTTCTTGGGAGCTATCCTTGCTCCAGGGTGTTTACGGGATTAATTTTGACCAATCAATCGCAATTGTCCAGTCTTTCTGGTGCAAAGGGAAGTCAATTTCACTGTAAAAAGATTTCGGAACGTTACCCCAAAATATGAAGGGGCAATTGCATTTTAAAATTGGCAGAACATTTCCACATCTGGCGGAAAAATAATATTCACAAACGTTTCCGCTTCTGGCTGAATAGTACTGAGAACATTTTTGTAAATTTCTGGAGAGCTTTTCATCTGGAAAAAGGATTCAGAAGCATTTTTGTATAATTCGGAAAGACGTTCAGACATCTTCCTTCATAGTAACAAATATTACCACAAAAATTACAGCCAGTAAATTTGTTTTTCACAGCATTTCTTCCATTTCTAGAATTAATCTTTTATCAACACCTGGGTGAATCATTTAATCAAAACAATCATTTTAATACTTATAATTAATAATTCCGTATCCTTCGTTGTTTCAAACTGAGGACTCTTGGATGAGAGATGAAAGCTTCAAAAATCAAATCTCGCTTTTTAGAGTGCAAACAGTTTTAAACGCGCACGTGCAAAATGTCCGAGATAGTAATTTTATTTCTGCCGTGAACACTTTATTTCCTATTTGTATTACTTCCTTTTTCCGAATTCGAGAGTCTAAATTGAGAATCGGTAGTTACGTTTTATTTTTGGGAAACCTTTCTGCAATACATTTCTAACATTTCTGAATTTTGTTTTAGGGCGTTCTGCTCTAAACTATGTCCCAAATGAATTTACTTCAGCTGATATGCCTTACGATCAGTGTTGTAGTATTGATTATATTTAAATCATTATTACACTATTGATCATTTAAAACTTGATTTTAAATCACTTAGGATCCTCTGTTGCTGAGATAGTGTGTCTTTGAATCCATAACTATATTTCGATCACGAATGAAATTGCTTTACGAAATTAGTCCACAAATTCATTATATTTTGATGCGGATTTCCCCCATATGTAAGTCACCTATATATAACAAACAGAAGAACAATAAAATTCAATCACAGAAAATTTTATGTGTAACTGTCAAGTATGTATTGTTCATTTATTATTGCGTTCATAAGATATTTTTTGCATAATTTTTTTCTTAAATGCACTTTATTTTTTTAAGTAAAACTGATTTTCTATTAAAAATTGAAAAAAAATTTCGTAAATCAAAATTTTAAAGAAAGAAGTAAAAATGTTTTAGTCAACAAAATATAAAAACATAAATACAAAGGAATTTTGAAACATCTATTCATTGTATTATCGAAAAATAATCTAGGGAAAAAAACTGCCTGCCTCTAAAAGAGCACAATGGGGTTTACTTATGAAGAAAAACATGAGCAGATAAGATAAAATAATTTAAAAATTTTAAGTCTTATTTAAGAAAAAAAGTTATTTTTTTAAAAACTATAAGAACTAAAATTTACGCACGTTGATTATCTTAAAACCTTTATGAAAAAAAGTAAGTGCTAGTTAAACTGAAGTTACATTTATTTATTTTTTTTTGAAAAAATCATTTAAATAAATATTTTTCCTTTTTTTCAAGTAAAAGGTTTTTCAAACAAGTATCAGATTCAGGCTTAATTGCTCGTGAGAATTCCTTTTCTAAAAACGTTCTCGTTAACAATTAGCTTCTACAACGTTAGCATGATACGGGGAATAAATTACTGGTCAAATAAATAAATTTACAACAATAAAGAGGATTTAATACAACCGCAGCATTTTTTAATACTTAAAACTATTGATTGAAATAGGATTATTGCTGAGAAGGATTCTAACTTTAAAAAAAATCTGATGTGTCCAACACATGACTTCCTTGCACGTCTATTAATTCAAAAATGTTTTTTACGCACTTCCTCTAAACTTATTTGTTTGAAAGAGATAAAATATAAATAATAGTAAGGTATAGCGATTTCTAGCCAAATATTTCGATATCGCCAAGCTGAGTTCAATTTAAAAGATTTCTTTCTGACACTTTATTTGGCGATATTTCACCAAAAGCCGACAAACTTGAAATAGTTTGCGAGATTTTGGGGATAGCCAAAGTAGCCATTGACCACTGACTTTCAATGAATTTAATGCATCCATACACCTTAATGTATTTAAAGTCATTTGGCTCACCCTGTAAATAAATTCCCAGTCGATTGCTGTCAAAAAAGATATTGAAAACAGTTAGATATTATAATATAGTTCTAAATACAAAAGTTCAAAATTGTACGGGTTAAAGTTTTAGAGTTATACAAAATACGAAATAATTTTTGGCGACAAATTTGGCGATATTTCGGCGAATCTCGTCAATCTCGACGACATTTGGCGAGATTTTAAGCATGGACCAACAATGACAGATTATCGCCAAATTTGGCGATATTTCGCCAAAACTCGCCAAGAACGATGACAAATGGCGATACTTTGGGCATGGACCAAATGACTGACTATCGCCAAATTTGGCGATATTTCGGCAAAACTCGCCAAGGTCGAGGACAGACGGCGAGATTTTGGGCATATACCAAACAATGACTGACTACAATTGTATTATATTGAAGATGTCCATAGACATTAAAGTACTGAAATTCTTTTTGGTGGTCCTGTAAAGAAACTCCAGTAGATTGGAACCAAAAATCGAGATGCACAACTAGATGTTACAACAATCTTACATATGAAATTTCATAATAGTTTTTGAGATTTGAGAGTTAAATATGCACGCACGTACACCAAAAGTCGCCAAGCTTGGCGACTTTTGGCATAGTTCTTGAAGGAGGCACGTGACCGTGGTCCAACCATTACCTAACTTATGTTGTAGGACGGTATTGTGCTTGAAATGGATGAATGCCCCTAAAATTGCCATTGACCGTAATGTATTGAAAATCTTTTGAGTGTTCCTGTAGCAGAACTGTAAATGATAAAGACACTTTTTTTAATGGAGAAATTCATTTTCTAACTCTTTACAGCATATATCACTCCTGAGTCGTTTGAAATAGCCCAAAACCTCTAAAAAACGCTTTGATGAATGTCGGCCGATAGAGCGTAATGTATTTCGAATCTTTTAGGCGGTTCTGTAGATAAACTATCCAGGCGAATGGAACCGAAAGGGGAGGTGCACAACTAGATGTTACAACAATCCTAAATATAAAGTTTCAACATTCTACCCCTAACAGTTTTTGAGATATGCGAGTTTAATGAATTTCGGCCCATTGAGCGTAATGTATTTCGAATGTTTTGGGCGGTCCTGTAGATAAACTATCCAGTCGAACGGAACCAATAGGGGAGGTACACAACTAGATGTTACAACTATCCAAAATATGAAGTTTCGACATTCTACGCCTAATAGTTTTTGAGTTAGGCGAGTTTAATGAATTTCGGCCCATAGAGCGTAATGTATTTCGAATCTTTTGGGCGGTCCTGTACATAAACTATACATTCGATTGCGACCAAAAGTGGAGGTGCACAACTAGATCATAGAACATTACTAAATATCAAATCTCAACATTCTACGACCAATAGTTTTTGAGATATGCGAGTTACATACATACGTACGTACGTACGTACGTACGTACGAACATACGTACGTACGTACAGACGGCATGGAAAAACTGACCACAATAGACTCGCCGCTGGTCAAAATGAGTTGCAGACGCGTTAATATGATCGTGCATGCTAGCCTACGATGAGATGCATCGAAAAAATTCTTAAAATTAAATTTAGAGGTAGTCAAAATCCGTTTTTTTGTCGAAATTTGGCCCCCAAAATTTTTCGGGATCACATTACTTCCTTATACTACGTACAAGGAAGTAAAAAGCTGTAAGTAAATTTAAGAAAAAAAGTTTAAACAGAGCCAATCTTTTATTTCATTATTTGTGTGTATTTTTAACGCTACTGTTTTTTATGGAAAAATATTTTGATATTATGCATATAGGCATTTTTTATTTAATTCATTAAATAAAGATTTTTATTAATCCTCAAAAATGGCTTGCATAAATGACTTAAAGATAAATAATTTTTAGATTCTATTCTATTCTCTTAGATATTTATTATATTTATATATCTATTGACATAATACGAGTACACGTTTCTAAAAGCCAACTTCTGTTCATAGAATGGTTATTTTTTGATAATGAAAAGACCCTAAATAGCTTGAAAATATTTTGAATCCATTTTAATTAGTTTAGCAATTTTCAAATCACCCGACAGAATTGATATCGCAGTTTTCTTATAAAAATATAGATATTAATTAGAATATGAATTATCATCTTCTCTTTAAGTTCAATAATTTGTACTTCCCTTTGAAAGGCGCCCTGGGCACGTGTCCTACGTCTCCATCCTAGGTACGCCACTGACTTACTACGAAATATTTCATAGAACTTTTGCTCAAAAATGTAACGAGGATACGATCATGAATCTGAAGGTCACTGATGTTGGGACATTTTCTGTTCACCAAATCTTAGTCTATTGAGATGTCGCTTTGTTTACAATTTGACATATTCTTTGTCGTCTGATTTACTTGTTGGAGAATCATAAGAAAATTTCCTTTTGCAATTTTTTTTCTTAGAATGATAGGTCTTGCCTGTATTTCCTTTTTTTTGCTTTTTTCCTTGCCTGTAAATTCGTTTAATGCTTCTCAGTTAAGGCAATGGCAATTTACTCAGGAGTACCTTTGAGATAGCCGACCTTCCTGGCATTCGTTGACGTCTGAAAGGATATCTTGGATGTGAAAACAACTAGCTTACTTCCTTGAGGAGTAACAACTTTTATTGCACTTGGGACTACTTCATGAATTGCTTCTGGTAGAAATTGTATGAAGATGTTTCAATATTCTCTGGAAAATTCGGACTTCCATAATCCTGATAATTACTTGGAAGATTGTGATCTAGACTTTCATTTATAGGGTCAGGCAAGCGTTGCTGCTGAGGAAAGACGATCAGGAGCGGTTTCGTGAGCGAAATCAGCACCTGAAAATTTATTCTGGCTAAATGGATAAATGCCTGTCCATATAAATGCTGACCGAATGCTTTTTGGCCTATGAATTTGGGGAATGCATAAGGCACCATTGAGGTCAACAAATGAATTTCCAATGAAATTACACTCTCAAAAATTATTTCTTCAATACGTAGCATGTAGCCGGAATATATCCGTTATTTGACGGATACCCGTTTCGTTTTTTCGCCTGTCAATTGAAGAAATTTCTTCAAATTCAGCGAACTTTTTCTTCTTCGGATTTCGGGAAGACGAATTCATGCAAATATTACATTTTCCATAGAGTAAGGAAATTATTAGTAGAAAAATGAGGGATAAATTAGTATATAAAGACGAATTTTTCTGAGTTCTTACAATTTCCGGATTTCTCAGCCAGCTGTCCACATTGCTTGGTAAAAAGAATATCACACTTTCGAACAATTAGTAAATTACACGGTAGGCCTATCAGATATAATGCAATATATATTTCATTGCTGCATGTTTACAGCAACTTCATCAGTCATCTTACAGTTAGCGCAATCAAGGATTTATGTATATGAATATGAAATATAAATAAACTTAAAGTAATCATATTTCATTATATTCAATACATTGCATGTTCTAATTTGTATAAAATTTATTATCCTGCTTGGCCTTTATGGAGAAGTCGGTGCTGTTTACATATCAATGTCTATTTACATTTTCGGTTAGCTGATGGTTTTGGCGCATTCCCTTGTAGATGGATTACGCCATTTAACAGCGACGGAAGTTTTGACTGGTAACCCTAAATACACTCGTATATGAGTATATCGTAATTTATGGTCAGTTCGGTAGGTGGTAGGAATGTTTCAAATTAAAAAATTTTGTGTTATGGATGGAAAGGAATGAAATATGCTTTCGCGTATGAAAAGGAAGTGTGTGTGTATTTGCTAGAAATATAGTGTGAATGTAAAACTAAATAAAAGAAGTGTTGGTTTTACGTTAAACCGGTGGTTAGAACGTGAGGGAGATTTTTGGGTGGTGAATTAAAAAAAAAGGTAATGTTTTTTTCTTAAATGAATATTTGCGTTCTTAAAGATTTTTAATATGAAATTTAAATTGGTATTTGGTATTTTTTATATTTTTGCAAATGTTATTTATATGCTATTGTAATCATACGGATTTTACAACAATCTATGCAACTACTCGGCTTAATCCACTGTTTTTTGAGTTAAATATGGGCCAGTGTGTGCCCAGTTTACAGTAGCTGTACAACTAGGCTGCTTAGTTCACTGTAGTTTTTTTTGAGTTAATAACGGGCCAGTGTTGCGCAGTTTACATTTGCGGTACGTACAACTAGGTTGCGTAATCCATCGAATTTCTTTTAGATTAAATACAGACCGATAGTTGAAGATTTTTATATTATTTTGTAGTAAGCTTAGTGTTTTTATCCGTCTTTTAGTGTAATTTGCTGCATTTTTAATTTGTTAAAATTTTTCAGTTTGCTTTGTTGATCGTGCAAAATGGTTGGCTACAAATGGTTGGCTTGACGACCGCCAAGGTTCAGCGACTGCCGCCTAGTCTACATGTGGCTCGCAACGTCTCGATCGATTTTACCTCATGCGGAAATTATTACTCTGCAAATTTAAAATGTACATTTAGCCTATTTCTTGTGATAATCCTGCCTTTCTTCATTAAAAGCACTTTCTGCAGGCCCCTAGTAGCACAATTAGTCCAAAAAACGTTTAAGACACGTTTTTTAACGTCAAAAAACGTGTTTCCAACATAATTTAAACGTTTTTTGAACTAGTTGTGCTACTAGGGTATCGGGTAGGGTAAGTAGTGACATCGCGATAACCTATTTCTGCATCCGGAGATAACAAACGCCCATTAAAAATATTTACTTATATTCATTACATAGTCTTAACAAACACTGCATATGTTCCTAGAAAACAATGTAAATTTCTACATAAAAGGTGATAAAATAGGATAAGTTAAGAAAAAGTTACACATTTTAATTTTGTAACGAGCCCCGTGCAGAAAAATTTCCATTTAGTAAAATGTGCCCCATGGACTAATGAGGTGATGCACAATTTTTCAGCTTTTCATAATAAAACATCTCAAAGATATCTTATAACAAAGATGGACGAGGGCTTAAAATAAATTTGAATGTACGTGCTTATTGCTAGAGAAATTGCTATTTCTACAAGACCCCTACAGCACGATGCTTCGACGCGATTTTGTCTTTCCAGAGCCATTGAAAAATAGTTTTAGCCAGCAGACGTAATTATCTTTGACAATTTTTAGGATATAGTTCTGAAATTTTGAGCATTAATTCATTAATGCAAGGGGCATGTTTTACTAACTGAGAATTTTTTGTTCGGAGGTCGTATACAAAATGTGTAACTTTTTGAAAATCAACAAAAGCTAAGTTTTTCTTAGCGTAGATTCCCCCCCCACCCTCTACCTTTATTTTGAACATTGTTTTGCATTTATATTGCTCCTTTATCTCTAAACTATTAAACCATGTAACCAAGTTTTTGCGACACCCTGTAGATTTCATACTCATATAGAGCTTTCCATTTCTATCAAATAGTTTTAGTAAACATTCTATTTCATGTTATTTTATTTTGAGAGGGCATACTATATTAAAACAAAATTTGTATTTATTTTTTAAATGTGTTTTGAATATTTCTCAAAGTATTATCTTTCAAATATTATTCTGACTTACGAATTCATGAAACATTTTTTAAATTTTACGATATGTATAGTTTGACTCTTTGAAAAACATGTTTAGAGAGGCATAATCCTTGGAAAAACTTCATAATGTTTAACAATAATATTAAAAGATTTTTAGATATTTAAACGTTGATTAACAAATCTGAATTGTTTTTACAACAGGATTTTATGGAGCCTAAAACAATGCGATCTAAAGGAATATTCAGAAATATGTGCTTTCGGTATTCAAATTACATATTTAAGCAACACTCTTTTTTCATTTAAAATAGACTTTTAAAAGAATTTGCAGAAATATTTTGAAATCCTAGAACTGCATAAGTATCGAAAAACATTGTTGAGAAATTTCTGTTATTATAGCAATAACAGTAAGTAGCATGCGCATATAAAATTTCGGCGTGATTCCTAGGAAATAAAAAAAATCATGTTTATTTACGGCGTCGTAGAATATTTTTGGGAAACGGGGCTGATATAAAAGGACATCCATTGAAGGGAATATTCTCTTGGGTTTTAAAATCACTTCGAAAATTTAAAGTACATTTTTTCGACTATAATTACTTTTATAATATTTAGAGAAAAATATAGCATTAAAGTTGTAAGAAATTTTAAGTGGGAAATTTCACAATAATATACGAAGAAGTAAATATTATTTATTAGCTGTTCATTTTAGACTAATACATTTTATAGAACTTATTCTATCTTTAAATTTTATCTAACAAACTAAAAATCCACTAAATGTAAATTTGAGACTAATTCTTTTCTCTTGTTTTAATTGTACAATGAATGATGAATACTTATTAATGTAATGTAAAAGAAAATTGAGAAAAAGTTAATAAACTCCAGCTATGCGTCTGATAACTGTTTCATGAGCACATATTGAATCTTTTTCAAAAAAGTATAGCAAAAACGAAACTGAAAAGTCAAGTAATACTTTGATTAATAGACGTTTGGAAAATCCAATCCTTTAACAATAAAACAAAGTCTGAAAATTCACGAATTCTTATACTTTTTTCGTCGGCTTGATGTGATTTGAAAGTAAGCGCAAAGCCATCAATAAAAAAAATTACATTAATAGAACATGCAGTCATGATCTAAACTGATTAGATTAATTGTTTGGTAGTGATTTTTCAAAGAAATGGTTAAATGAATCAATAAAAAAATTTTAGAAGCAATTTTATTTTTACGGTACATCTAAGTATCATTTGAAAATAAAGAATTAATGTCATGGGAAAATAAAGCATATTAAACTATGATATAGGAGATTCCTGAAATGATTTGATGTAAAAAATTTAATTAATTTTTACCCACATTTGTTTGAGAATTTTATTATTTACTCAGCAAAGTGAAATCCTTTGAAGTAAAAACCTACAGCTGAATATTTCCGGGAGCTCTAATATTTGCATAAAATATTACATTTCACATCTCTTTTACAAATGCTCTAAAGCAAATAGCATTTAATATAATTCTTTGCTTTATTTTAAGTGTTTTTTATTGAAAACACGACTGCCGGTTTTTTAATTGGCTTTTGAACATCGATATATAACAGTAAGAACGCCGTAGTTATTTAGAATATTTCCTACAGAAGAAATTAAATTACTTCGAATCCCGTGATATACAAAGAAAAGTAGCAATAAATCAAAACCTTACAGGGCAATGCGTCACTGTTTCAAACTAAATTTGAATCTGTTAGAGGCAAAATAGTTTTTAAAAAGTATTTTGATAAGTAATTTCAAATCAGGATAAGGAGTTTTAACGCAGGTTAAAATCATTGATAATAGATGGTAATTTACGGCAAGAAACAATAAAATGTTAAAAAATGATGTGAAACTTTTCTTAGCAAGAGAGACTATAGTCGCGTAGCATTGCATTGAAAAGAAAGATAAATGATGGCAACACAATTGTCTTCTATGCACATGTAAAACTGCAAGAGAAAATGTATGAAAACAATCTCGCTATTTCTTAAAATCATCACCATTAGAGCGAATCATTTGTTATGCATTTGAGTCCATATCTGCAAAACTTGGAAACCATTCGGCGAGATTTTAAACGTAATCTCCGAAAGCTGGTCTAGTTATTCATATAGTTTTGTGACAGCCCGCAAAAGAGCCATAAATGCTACTCCAATACTTTTTAATGCATACTAAGCTCTCAGAAACGCCTTATTTATTTTATTGTGCTCCAGTAAAAGAACAAGAAATACATGCAATCATTTCGATAGAAGGCATCATTTCATAAATCAAAATAACATATATTAATTTTATTTTATTTGAAATAGATTTAGATCTCTAAAACTCGCTTTTAACGACGATTTCTCACTGAGCTTACTGTATTGGAATGTAATGTACTGAGTGTTTCTGTAGAAGAATTAGTAATATGGTATATATAATTTCGAATTAAGTACATGGTCTAGTAAATAACAATTACGCACGAAAATTGCGTAGCAATGCACTGTCGCCACTGGGCGGCATTTTCCCAACTCACTCATTGAACTGAAGTGAAGAGAAATATGAACTAAAGCAAAACCAACAGAATGGCCTTGAGAGCGGACGCACTCGAACAGTCTTAAAACTGTAATTAGTTCTAAAAACTTCTATTGTAAAAATTGTAAATAACTTTAATTAGCAATATTTTTGTACAATGTGTCTAGTTATGTTGCTGTATGTTAGAGGAAATTTGCTCAACTCTCGAATGACGAATGTTACGCTCAAACGTGTGCAAAATGAAGCGATTGAAAGGTAAGTGATATCTTTCGTGTTAAATATTGTATTACTAATAAAAGCAGATGCTTCAAATAAACTTATTCTATAAAGTTTTGGGGGTTTAAAGAAATTGCACACGTTGTTACAAAGTGGTTTTTAGAGAAACACTAACTAAATGGAAGATTACTTCGGAAATGAAGATCAAAATATTGATTAAATAGACATGTTAACGAACCACTCAAATAAAAACTAGTGTATGTGCACTCGAGCAGAAAGAGAAAGAA
>JAWZYV010019561.1:0-24383 GCA_038373885.1 Cheiracanthium punctorium
AAGAAGCAATGTATAAATTCATCAAAGTTGCAAAGAATAAATTTGAATAAAATAAAAATTACCTTAAAAAGCAAAGCGTTTCAGAGATTTTGTAACATGTTTTCTTTTATATTTATATAAGTTTAATTTGTGTATTTTCTGATTGCAGACAAATAGATCGCGGTTGTCGAGTGTCTTTTACCCTATAGAAAAACAGGGGGAAAAAAACCCTCCACCCACCATCGTACAAAGAGAAGGGACAACTTAATGACGTTTACTCACCCTCAAAACACCCAAGGTTATACAAAAACGATCCCATTGACGTCTGTCATGTAGCGGTCACTTCCTCCGTTTATGTGGCCGAACATGAAAGTCCTTTTTACGTAAACAAGACTCCTTCCAGACCCCCGGAATAGACCTGAAGAGACACATTAATATTTTACAGACAGCCCCCGTTTCAACCCCGATTTTTAGTGACTGGATTTGTAATCAGTCATTCTCGTTCTTGCGGGTTTTCGGCAAGACGATACCTAAACCTTTTTTTATACTGTATCAGAAATTTTAAATAGTAAAAGTAATATTTGTCTCTGATATTCTATCGAAACCCATACACGTCGAACTTTGGAATTAGAAGGGTCTAAGTTCAATCCAGTTGGATAACGGTTGTCCTGGTTCTTGGGTTCGATACCATCATCCGCCACATTCTTTCCTTCATTGGTGGACGGACAAATGAACTCTCAACTTTCAAAGAGAGATGGAGCATCACTACTTTGTCCTCCTCCCACATTTAAAGTCTGCAACTTGCAGCAGCAACAGTTCCAAAGTAGCGCTAGCAAAGCCCACATTACATGGCAACAACGTCCTCAACGCGCGGCAAATCGTTCAACAGCCTCTGGTTGAGGTAAGGAAAAGGAATGATGTAGTGGACGTGTGATGACCACATCGACGTCTCTTCATTTTAGTATTTCCTGACACGGTAAACAAGATATGGGGAAATATTGAATATAATGATGATTATAGCTGTATTATACTTAAGAGAAGTATTATACTTAAACAATGGAAAGAGCTTTGAAATTAAAGATGAAATCATTCATCGAAATAAGTCTTTTAAGCAAATACATCGTTAAAAAGACGCATACTAAGCATATGTTAAGTATTACGGTAGAACACAATTATAACATACTAAATAGAATACTACTTTAAAACAATTCAAAGTACTAACCTATGGAAAAGATGAGCATAGATGTTTTACTACAATGTTCTTTGTTGTTCTTGTCCTTTTGTAAATGCTACAACGAAACCACGCCTGACAAGGACTATTTGCAGTCAAGGAAGGCCTGTGTTTTGGCTCTGTCTGTTCCACACTATTGGATATTTGTCCTTAGAACTTGTGTGGCGGCAGGGCTGCTTATCCACTTAGGCACGCTAAGCACGTACCTAAGGTGAAAAAGATTTTGAGGCGAAAAAAAAAGATGAAAAAGAAGGTTGGTTGGTTGGCGTTTAATGGCACAATGTCCAAAAAGGACATATTGTGCCAGACTATGTGTTAAAACCAAGGAATGATATATTAAGACAAAACGTGTCACATAAAACCTGTAAACGCTAAAATCCATAAAGGCTAAAAAGATAAAAAGCAAATTGCAAAGGTGTAAAAAGTAGATAAAATGGTAAGTCAAAGACATCTGGATACGGGCTCCAATCCAGATACCAGCCCCATAAAAGTGGACACTTCACACCGAATAAAAAATATTGATACTTTGAAGAAATTCAAGCAAATTATGGTGTGGGGATTTCATCCAGTATATCGTCAAGTTTGGGATGAGAACAATTAAAATAAATTTGGTAAAGATTATTAAAAGTTGTGGAAGAGGTTAAAGCATGATGAATGATGAGGTTACTATGACAATGAGGGCACTTCGGAGCAGGGTCACCCAGGAGTAAGTGCTTATGGGTAACCCTTGTGTGACTAGTTCGGAGACGTGTCAAAATGACTTCAAGTCTGCAGTATGGATCTGATCATCAATGTGTGAGAGCTTTTCATATAGAAGTTTGTTCTCCAGTTTCACTGTTCCCTTTATCAATACAGGTACCTTTTACAATGCAAGATATGCTAGAATTACTGTCAGTGTAGGATACATTGCCATTGTACGGGAAGGTGGCATGCCTGTCCAACGTGTCTGCCTTCTCATTGCCAGCGATCCCAATATGTCTGGGTACATGCACACTAGGTACATGCATACTTTGATCATGCAGTTATGTGTTAGGGAGGCAGATTTAAAAAGAAGATAATTAACACGTTGAAAATAGTTCATACAGTAATGTATACTCTGTACTGTCATTTCAAACTATTTCAGTAATTTACTGTACTAGTTTACAATGAGGTGGGTGGAGGAGAGCGTATGTAGTAACGTAAGGTAAGAAATGCGCGAGAGCTGCCAAACTATGCCACGATCCTTTCTTTACAACTGCCGGCTGCCAGTTCAGGACACGTGGGTCCATAGGTGGTGGATAATGGAATGACTCTCCAGTGCAAAAACAAAGAGAAAATCTCTACAGAATCAATACTAGCAAGGTAAGAGCTGAAGGAGGGGGGCATAATAATTAGAAGTGCCTAAGGTGCCGGGTAGGTTAAAAATGGCCCAGTGTGGCGGCATCGCCATTGCCCGCGACACGTGGCGACTGCTCTGGTCGTGTTTGCAATCACGGGGCTTGAGCTTGAAAACCAGCAGAAAACAGAAAAACCGCAAGTTTTTTTAGCAGAAAAGTGACTCTATGCAAAACAGCAAGTGGTGTCTCATTATAAAAGTGAGTCGTTATCTTCGCTGCTAGCCTTGACCTTGTGGACACGACTACTGTGGTTGCGCTCGTCATCACCTGGCGCTGTCTCCAGATGTTCGCTCTCCTTTTGGCTAACGTGATTGCTGTGGCTCCGCCCATCGTCTTGTAATTCCACCTTCAGGTATCATTGACTCTGCTCCAGCGTGTACTTGGTTCTCCTTCAAATAGTCGTCGGTGAGAGTATGAGTGGGTCGCTAGACCGTCTTCAGCAAATGATGCACCTCTAACGCCTTCAATAAACGTGTTCAAGATATTATTGTTAGTTTCGCCCTACTAACAAGAGTGTTCTAAAAGGAATAAAGATTTGTTCTGGTTGCTAGAGTACTATTTGGATCTTTTTATAAGAATTGAAGTTTGGCGCTAGGTACCCATGGATCTTCAAAAATTAGCCAGGTTGGTTCTGGAATGGGAAACGCTGCATCTGATTGCCATCAAATGATCGTTATTTTTTACATTTCATGGTAGATTCAATTTTTACTCTCGCATGAGTAACATTTTATTTTTTGAATAAGCATTCGCCATTTGATGAAGTTAAATGTCCCCGTATATGGCTAAATATTTTCTGAAAAGGACCGCTTAAAATGTTGAATTGGAAGAAAATGACGGTGTAGGGTACAGTGAGATAGCCGCAGATGGGCAGGGTCGAGATTGACTCACTGTTCCCCACCCTAAATTTTAATTTGAAAGGAGTATTTTATTTTATTCTATGATCCCTTAGAATTTCTAAATTTTGTTTGTTTTAGAGGTATTTTACCTTATCAAAATTGTGAAATAGACCGTGTAGGACGGTGTTTGCTTGTTATTTGTAGGATTAAGGCCATTTATCTACACCAGGGATCTAGGCTTATGGGTGGGGCGCCCTCTGTGGGGGAGGGGGGGTCTTTCTAAGGGATCCTAACCCTTATTTACGCTAATTTTCGGAGGAAACCACGAAAATACTCCGAACGGGTATTTCGGCAGGCACTAGCTGATTTTGAACCAGGCACCTTCCGTGTCCCAGTTCAGAGCTCTATGCGTTCGGCCACTAGTCGGGCCAGTGTAGGACGAAATAAGGACATTTACTGCGGATTCCATGAGAAATACGGACAAAACTGTAATTGAAGATGGTGTTTAAAAATGTTTTTTTATGAAATTATGCAGTTCAACAGTGGATAACCCAAATATACTAATTTTAGACAACCATGACAGTAATTTATCTATTAAAGCACTTCAACTGGAAAAAAACAACGGTGTTCATTTAATCACATTAGCCCGACACTGTACCAGTAATTTACAGCCCCTAGCTGTTTCCGTATTTTTTGCTTTTAAATCATGCTTCAATTCAGCAGTCAGTTCATGGAAAAACCCTGGCAAAGCTCTGACGATCTAATACATAGCTGAGTGCGTTGGTATAGCCCATCAAAGGGCAATGACTCCTAGAAGTATCATTTCGTATTTTAAGAAAAGTGGAATATTACCGTACAGAGGAGATATATTCATAGATTCTGATTTTTTACCTTCCTCTGTAACTGAGCATCTAGTTCCAAGTGACACAGCAGATAAAGTAGATCATAATAATCTGTCAACTATACATAAAACGATACAAACGAGCCCTAATCCTCTAGTGTAGGACAGAGTGTTTTCTTGGGTTCAGAGAATATCCAAAGGCCGAAGAGAGAAAGGGAGACGAATGAAGATAGGGGGAGAAAAGGGAAAAATATTATTGCGACTGATAGCCCTGAAAAAAAAAATTAATAGAAGAAAAAACACAAAAAAATAGAAACAAAATTGTCACAAATATAGAACAAGATGTAATCCAAGATGACACAACTGAAGAGCAAGACGAAACTGAATGCTCTGATAATTCATCAGACAATGTGAACAATTGTAAAAACTTACATTCGTGTTGGAAGATCTAGATCTTGAGCCATTTCTAGAAGAATTTGTTCTCGTAGAATTTGGCGACGAACAGAAATGTTGGGAAAGTTATAAAGCAGCCGATGATGATGGAGACTTGAAAATTAGTTTTTGGCTCAAGAGTAAAGACATTTTGAATGTTTTTATTTGGCCATCTGTACCAGAAATTTCATCCGTTCCGAATGAAGATATTAAATTGTTGTCACCAAAACCTATGAAAAGAAATTATTCGAAGCACAATCAATCTTTTTTGCAACGTGAAATTAATTTTTTAAATTTAGATGTGCGTTGAAACTTTTATCTTTTGTTAAATAACATTTCATTTTGAATTTAAACATAGAACATATGTCTCACAAAGCCATATATACTGTATCCGATATGCTGTTCACTGTAATCTATACTTGGAGTACACTGACATAAAATTTTATACATGTTCTCTTTTTTACTTTATTTCAAAAACTTCAGATAATGTAATGAATTTTTTTGTTTCTCAGAAGATATTATACTTACGCGTATTACAAATCCACATTAAAATTTTTCTTATAATGTCAAAGTTTTCGAATTTCTTGAATTTTATATTTTTCGTTAGACTGTGCCACGGTCCCTTTTACTTACATTAGAAAATTGGTATCTGTTGACTTTAAACTTGTTTAAAGTAAAAATAAAAACAGTTTCCACAATTAAAAAACTTTTAATACATTTTGAGAAAAGTTAATGTCGTTTTTGAAAAAATTGAAGCAACTAAGTATATAAAAAAGAACTCAAGACTAAGAAACATACTCAAGACTAAGACTCATACTAAGAAACTCAAGTATATAAATAAAATTATAAAATTGACAAGGTGTATAAGATATATAAATCTTGCCAGAATGCAAAATTTTAAATGTTAAAAATTTCATGCATTGAAAACATAAATAAATAGTGATTTACAATAAGTCATAGCTAAAAAGCAGAACAATAGGTAGAACAGTCTTTATTGCTATTAAAATACAGTATTATTTCTTAGAATACCATTACATAAAGTTTCTATTAAAAAGTTACGTTAGAATACTCTTACGTAAAGCATTAAGATGTTTTTTCTATATAATGATATGGGAAAAGAAAAGCGCACTTCCATATAAAATTTGTTTTAATTTATTTATGGAAAGCATTTTTAGGAATAAAAGTAAACCCAAGTCCAAGTTTTGCTTTTTTAAAATGTATCAAAGAACTATCATAGCTCACTTTACACCGAAAAGTGAAAGTGCAAAATTCTTATGCTTCTAAAAAGAATTCCCTTTTATTTTCAAATTCATTTAGATGTCACGTTAATTAGTGCTCTAATTCTCCATTCAAAAGAGAAAAAAATAATTAAGCAGAGAAATAAGGTTTCACATTTGTACTTTAAGAGATATTCAATTTGTTACTTGAAATTAAAAAACTTTCTTAATTTAATTTTATTGTAAGAAATTATGAAAAATTAAGTAAGGTAAGAAACTCACAAACTATACAAACGCCACAAATATTATTTTTATTCCTGTAAAATATTTTTGACTGCTTTAAAAGGAATGAAAAAAAAGCATAAAATAGCGTAGCTTTTCAAAACTATAAAAGTACAATAATGCTTTATAGTCTAAAATTGTCATCGGAAATGACAAGCATGTTTTTAAAATTTTTACCTGGATATAATAAAACTGAAGGAAAAATACACCTCCGTAAAATTTTTTCACTTTTAATAGTTTTCTAAAAAGCGTTGTTTGACATATTAAAAAAACTCGACACACGCAGACAGAACATATACATTTATTTCCCAAAATATGCAACTGAAGATTTTAAAATGAAATAAAAGTAAGCAGAAGGGATTTATAAAATGTGAATTATTGCATATGTACTGAGAATGACTAAAAAGGCCATAAATACTTTAAAATTCCTTGAAAAAGAACAAAATTATAGAAATTTGAGTTTTGCACAAAATAGGTTTAGAAGATGGTCGTATTTTTTTAATGACAAGAAAGTTTGTAGTTCAAGATGCTGCCAGTAGGTGGCGCTGATATGCACAATGGAAGGGAGATTCCAATAAAAAATACCTGAAATCCCTCTAATATTTTCCATGCAAACTGCAAGTTTGTATCATGATTTGTCCTTTTACAATGAATTTTTGAAATTTTCACGATCTTTTGACGAATCCTGGTTGCATCAAAGTTTAAAAATGCATAATAAAAGAACAAATTACGATACAAGATTGCGTGGGATATTTGCGTGGACAAGATAGAGAGATTTCAGATGTTTTTTAAATTGAAAACTTTGCTTCCCATTGCGCATGTCAGCGCCACCAATCGGCAACATTTGGAACTAAACTTTCTTGTCATTAAAAAAAAAATAATAATAATAAAAAAAATCCGGTCACCATCTGAACCTATTTGTGCAAACGGAAATTTTCTATCCCTATTTGTTCTATTTGTTTAATGACTTTTCAAAACTTTTACGGACTTTTTGGTCACCCGGTATTAGGAAATGAAGACGTGAAGATAAGAAAGTGCATTTGTTTAAGTTCTAGAAATGTTTTTTATAGGTTTATCAATTTGCACGATGCGTTGTAAAATATTTACATGCCATTAATTTGCCCATCATTTTGTGACGTGAATATAAAGTTTCATTTGATTTAAGTATTAGGTGTGCCTTTTCAGATGGGTGAGTTTACAGGATATTTTAAAAACGTTATCGACTACTTATTTTTCCTATCATTCTTCCCAAATTTACAGCAAAAATCTGTTATTTTTGCATCTGGTAAACATTTTGATATATTTTTCAAATTTGTTAAATTTTTTAAATTCAAAATTTCATGAATTTCTTAATTACATTTTCAGGCGTTGTATTTATAGAAGACTCAATTAAAATATTTTGTAGTAATCCCCTCCCTCCCCCCCACCATTCGGCATTTCTACTGTGGCCAGGATTATACGTGAACACTAGTAAATTTGCAAACACCATTAAAATGTGCAATTAGAATTTAAAATGTGACTATATATTTTATTTTGACTATAAGAAATCGAACACACAGCATTTTTGTAACTTGGTGAATTTCTCTCAGAACAGAAAAACAATATTAACATTCTCTTTTTTTTAACA
This sequence comes from Cheiracanthium punctorium, assembly GCA_038373885.1. Taxonomy (NCBI): domain Eukaryota; kingdom Metazoa; phylum Arthropoda; class Arachnida; order Araneae; family Cheiracanthiidae; genus Cheiracanthium; species Cheiracanthium punctorium. The sequence goes on from JAWZYV010019561.1 coordinate 7,822, forward strand.
GATACACTTTTGAATCTTTTGAAAACTATCAGAAAAATATTTAAACATGGTTTGACGTGATTTCAGCAACTTTTTGAAAATAATCCCGCTTTCGAAATATTTCATCTTGAAGAGTAATATATAAAAGATACTAAATTTCGTGATAAAAAATACCAATTCGAACAGTAAATATTTTTTGTTTGTAATAATAATTTGCTTAGTTGTTAATAATACCTGTATACGTCAAGGCATGCTCGTGATTCAGAACCATGACGTGTATGTATACGCAAGGACGTTATTTTAGTATATTCCCTGTAAGTGCGTTTGTTTGTTTATTACACTTTTCCTAAAATTTATGGTTTGATAATGTAAGCTGAGCCTAAATATATGTTGATTTATCTGTTCTGTTTCGTCTGATAAATGCTGATATTTGTTCATGGGAATCACAAGAAACTCACTCGTTTTGAGTGCCCTGAATTGTAACGTGGCTTTAATTTAACACAATGCTAACGTGGTGCGGCAAGGGGTTAATAAAATGGAGAAACTTTGAAAAGCAAATGGAATAATGCAGAGACTTTTATGGTAATTTCATACAATTTCAACGAAATGAAAAAGAAACGCATAAAAATATAGAATCTATTGATTGCAAAGCGATACGAGTTTCAAAATTATACTTGACTCGTTTTCACTGGGTAACAAAGGCTTAATTAAAATAACCTAAACTTTGATACTCAATCTAAGAATCTTAAACATAATTTTAAATCAAAACTAGGGGCAAAATTATTAGAGCAAAAATGTATAGAGAAATACGAGTGAAATTACACATTTATACTGAAAGGATGTCAACATGACTTGAAATAACCAAGTATAGGCCTGTTCCATATGACGTCCCAGTGCTTTTTAGGAAGTTCACAGAAATTATTAAATCATCCCCTACGCATTTTATTTTGGAAAAGTTAGATTTAAAAAAATTGATTAGCAATTTCTAAAATAACTTTTTGTATTTTATGGGGGTAAGGGGTGAAAAGAGTAATTAAGTAAAAATAAGAGCATTTTTTCTTCTTTTAAACAGTGGGTGAGGCATTCCATCTTCTTAAACGAAACGCTGTAAAACGTAGGTCAGTAAAAAAAAAAAAAATGAAAAAAAAGGTTACTAATATGTACTTTTAAACCGTTTAATTCATAAGCTCTATTTCTAGGCCAATATCGGTTTTATCCTTTGGGAAAGTATCTCCCTCCGACACAGTTGCTAACTCTTCTAACCCTAAAAGATAGCAGATATCGGAGCGTTGAGTGCCCAAAGGCCGTTTCCTTTTGATTGCTCCTGCTTAGTTTGTTGATGCATAACCGACATCGCTCCAATTATCACCAAGAAAGTATTGAAGCTGAACCTTTATAGTCAGTGTCGGCCCGTAATTTACCCGATAGGGCTGCGTTTTCTGGGGTAGTTTAGAAATTCGTTGTTTCAACTTTTATGATCTTTCACACCAGTAAAGGAATTCGTCAAATATGATAAATTATATTGAATTCCTTTACACAAGGCACATAAAAGCAGAAATTTGCGAATTGAAAATAGTTTCAGTGTTACTCATTCTTTCAATTTTGCTGACAGTTGAAAGTTATTTAAGAACAATAGTAATACAAAAAAAAAAAAAAAAACTCTTTATAAAAGCTCTTATTTTTGTATAAATATGTCTCATTTTGTGAATGAATTTTTTTTTAATTTGGGTTTATGAGACTTAAGAATATATAACATGAACATCGTATAACATTTTCAGTAATAATCTTCTTGAAATATTGCAACAAAAGTTGAAACTAATTGCCATCAAAAATGTGTACTCTCGATATATGGCTTTGCTGTTTTATTAAAAACACCTTTTTCCTGAAAATAAATCGAATTTTTGAGAAGCAACGAAAATATAATTTGTTCTTCCTGACACGAAGAGTAAAATACTTTCATGAATAATTTTAGTATTCATGAACTTCTATTTGTACATGGATATTTATATTACTGGTATTAACATACTGAGAAAACCAAACGAATTATAATTTATTATATAATATAAATACAGTAAAATGGCTAAACTTACGAATCAAGGAATCATTCAACAGCAGTTATGTTGTCCAATATATTCGATGATCACAAAATTGTATACAGAAAGGCTTACGTAGATATATCCAATAATTAGAAAATCCAAAAAGAGGTAAAATTGAAAAATGAAATGGAAATGTAAGGAAATGTGAGTAGTAAGCATCGGCATTACTCGTCAGGCCCCAAGAACCGAATACTTACTACTAAAATAAGAACAAAATAACAGGATTTCAATGTACTTACTTAGCACAAAGAAAGCTAAATATGTAACTACGGGGGGTGGGCTATCCTGTTGTCAAAAAACAAAAATGGAAGCAAGATGGGCGAAAGCATGAGCCACTTTGATATGGCTTCAAGACAGAGCGAAGAATGTTCATGCTGTTGCCAAAAGATGAGGAAAAAGTATCAGATGCCAAATTTCGAAAGTTAAATAATGGAAAAAATTAAATAATAACAAAAAAGGTAGTAATTGCATGATATATATTAGGTATATAATTCTTAAATAGGTATACATCTAACTACGCCTATACATCACTATTATAGTAAAAGTAACTAAGAGTATGTCTGATATTGCTTTAAAGAAAAAGAAAAGGAAAAGAATACCAGTGATCATCCATTCTCTTTTTTTAAATTATAATTTTTTTTAAACTTTTTTGGAAATCAACACACAAGTACTAATAAATGCCCATGATTTATTGATTTTTTTGTTTGAAATTTTTTAAAGAAAACCAGCGTCCAAACCCTAACCTCTCTAACCAAGAATTCCCTAAAGGGCGCATTTTTATAGTATTTCTAATTGCAACTAGGAAATAATATATATTTTAGAAATCTGCCAGGGTAATTATGTCTTAATGCAGTATTATACAAAGATATATTACCTGACTTATAATTACTGGTACAAAGAGATATTACTCTATATAGATGATTAGCTATAATATTTCTAAAGACATATATAAGCATACATGATGTAAAATCAGGGAAACTAATTACATTAAAAGTAAATTCATCTCTCTTATTGTATATATTAATGTTAAGATGTCTATCATCATTTATTAATATTTGTAAATCAAGATAATTAATATTGTTATTTGGTAGAGGATTTTTAACTAATTCTAAATTATCAGGATAGGTAATTGGCAATATATATATGTTACGATAATTGTCAGTAGCTATAATAATAATATCATCTATCTATCTATCCATATATATATATATATATATACATATATATATAATCATCTAAAATATGAAATAAATTTTTCCAAACATTATGCAATCGTTTCTGATGGATTAAGGTATGGAAAGTATTTGAAAAATACACGTACTCACTCACAGAGAAAATGAAAGAAAATAATAAATTAATAGGAAAGGAAGTCTGTCATCAAATCTAAAATTTGTTTGCGTGAAAATCATGCTCAGCTTTTAAATTGCTTTGTATTGTGAGTTAAAGTGGTTAGAGGTTTCTTAAAAAATTTAAAATAGAAGTTGCAGATTATGTAAATGTATACAAAAAATATGAGAAACCCACTAGAATTAGTAATCAGCAAAATGCTTAGGCAAGACATTAATCTCAATAAAGTAGACATAATTTTTTAATATATCATTTGTGTTCAATACAAAAACCTAGCATTTGTTTTTTACACATATAATTTGCATTCATTACAAATACTAAGCAAATAGTGTAATATAAACTAGTAGGAGAAAAACTTTATTACTAATTTTCAAATTAGAATCTGCATATAGACATCTTAATAAAATCTTAATAAAGCTTTAACATAGCTATTCCTCTGCACGAAATCAACTTAATAATAAAATAATAAAATATTCTTATATATTCTTTAAAATATTATTCATACATTTTCTTTTTGCAATACATTCTTTAATGCTATTTTTCTATTTGTTACTTTATGAAATGGGAAAATGGTACATTTATGGTGGTATTACAATAGCGGTAAATTTGAAAGGGAAACTCGAACATAATCCCTTGTGCGGCTTTCAATTGAAATAAGTTTGTGAATTATACAGAATAATATAAAGAATTACAAACAGTATATTCAAAGATTCAAGCTTAGAAAGTAAGTTATGCAGTACTAAATGTGAATAATTCTATGAATGATATTAATAATATGAGGAAAAATGCTTAATTAATTTAACAAAATTTTGTGGGCATTATTTTACCCCACAAATTATAGTTGATTCATTAAAATATTGGTTAATGTATCTAAAATATAGTTAAAAAAGTGACTGTGAAACATTTATTTTATTCACAAATATTTCTTAAATTCAATAAAATAATAAAGTTTAATCTAATTATTCACACTAACAAATTCACAAACATGTAAAGTTATTAATATTTAATTTAAATGTAAACTTAAACGGTCTTTACATCTCTTTCACGTATCATGCGTGAATTGTGTATCATACGTAGTTTGTGATGCAAAATGTCACGCGAATGTCTATTTTTCCAGGACCAAATTTTTGACACTTTAACACGATACAACAGGATTCATGTTTTTTTCCAGTGTTGTATATAAAAGCATATTCTATTCAGGACATCATTTGAAAGTTTGTTTTCATGAAATCCTTTTTGAAAACTTTTCAAGTGTTCAAGGTCATTAGTTAAAACATACTTTAGTTAAAGTCACCTTATTAATCTTTTTAAAACGTAGTGTAATTGCATTTTACATCTTACTTCTTATATGCTAATATACTGGAAGCATTTGAATAATAAGAAATAAAAAGTACTCAATATCTCGAGAAAATTTATTTTGCTTCAAAGACTAGACATAAAATAGTGTATAAAACAAAAATACAGGACACTGGTTAAGATTGGCGTTCCAAAGATCAAATAAAACAAATTCTGTGTACATATATGTGACGAAGTTCACATATTTTTCGCGTCTTAAAATAATGTTCCTATGTTTCGTCTTTCTAAATCAAAATTACGTATTCCGTATTAATCTCTCTCCACTTTGTTTTTTCGGCTCGATAAAATATTCTTTCCTTTTGCGCGACGCTATGTCTGGGATTTTTCGGGGTTTCCCTTCTAAATTAATTTCGCTTTAGCATATGCTGTGTTAGTTCTTAGCGCCTCCCGGTCTTCCGTCGGTGTTTTCTCACGGGGTTGTAGCCTTATGTATTGGCATCCGCCAAATTCTGGCACTTCTGTCTTGGCATCAATCATTTAATCCGTTTGTTTCAAATTTTTATATTGTTTACGCCTACCGGACGGTGGTTGTCACGTGGGGCGGTGACTTATGAGTGCTCATATTTTACTCGCCAACCTGTAGAGAGCTGGCAGTTTTTGTAGGAAGATTTGACAAGACTTCTCGATTGCTCTCCGTAAGAGGAGGTTGTGTTCGTTTTTTTTATGGAACTCCGGAACAATTAGATATGTTCCTGGTGTTATTTTTATGAAGCAATGTACGGTGCGTAATTGAACTTGTTTCTTTAATAACTGTTTTGTGAAGATACCTACAATAAAGTGCAACTTTTTTGTGTATTCCAGTTGTCCGTCAGTTTTTCTCAAATACCTTTTGTACACTATACGTCATGTGAGGGGCCGAGGGAACGTTTCTCTTAATCGTCCTCCGACAACTCCCTCATAACCTATTCGTCAACTCTACTTGGATTTTGAGAAATACCCACTCTTCTTATCAAAACATTCAACGCGAAAGGAATTTTGGAAATGCATTTATTTTTATGCCTAGAAATACACTGCTGGCCACCCAAATTGCAACACCAAGAAAAACAAGAGATATCACAACAAAATTTATTGTGTAGATAACATGTTGACCAGTAACAAATGATTAAATTTACAGCATTCTATGAAGCGTGGTTCCTGCCAAAATCAGTACCCAGAGTAGCCGCCGTTGTTGGAGATCACAGCTGCCACACGCCTCGGCATTGATTCAAAGAGACTTTGAATGTGTTCTTGGGGTACAGCAGACCAAGCAGCTTCCACACGTTGCCAAAGTTGATCTGGTGTGACAGCTGGGGATGAACTCTGGGTCAGTCGTTGAGCAACCATGGACCACATGTTTTCTATCGGCGAAAGATCCGGAGAGCGCGCCGGCCAGGGAAGCAATTCAATCTGGTGATTGACGAAGAACCCTTGGACAATGCGTGCCACGTGTGGCCGTGCATTATCCTGCTGAAATATGGCTGTTGGCAAGCCCTGAAGGTAAGAAAGGACAACTGGCTCCAACACCTCGGAGATGTAGCGCTGGCTGGTTAAAGTACCGGCAATGCGTACTAGAGGAGTGCGAGAGAGATATCCGATACCGCCCCATACCATAATACCCGGTGCAGGACCAGTGTGACGGTGCATAATGCAGCTGTTCAGCATCCTCTCTCCACGGTGTCTCCAGACTCGAATCCGACCGTCGTGGTGTTGCATACAGAAGCGTGACTCGTCAGTAAAGAGAATTTCATTCCATTCTGTCGTCCACATCCTTCTTTCATCGCACCATTGGCGGCGGAGACGTCTGTGGTTCCGCGTCAGAGGTAGACAAAGCAACGGACGTCTTGCGGACAGACCATTCTGCTGTAAACGACGTCGAATGGTACGCGCAGACACTGGATGATGCGTTACAGACTGAATCTGCTGTGATATGGTTCGTGATGTGACTGAGCGGTCCGTCACTGCCATGCGTACAATCTGCCTGTCATCACGTGACGTGGTGCACTGAGGTCGATGCGGTCGATCACGTCTGTCCGTCGTACCCTCCTGCACCCAACGATCACATATCCGCATCACAGTTGTTTGGTTTCGTCCAATACGACGACCGATTTCCCTGAAAGATAACCCACAATCTCGGTATGCCACTATCCTTCCTCTGTCAAACTCGGATACTTGATCAAAAGATGATCGTTGTTTCCTACGAGGCATAATTTATCGTTTTTTTGAAAAAAAAGCAAGAAAAACACAATTGCTGTACTTGAAACCGTCGAAATCTCCAAGCCTTAAATAGCGCTTTGAGGTGGCGCCACAGGCGCGCTTGATGTGCGTCTGCGCTGAAATTCTAATCATTTGCATATCTCACCTCAGCTAATGCATGTTGTAAATTTCATATTATTTGCATGCTTCCTTCAGGGTGTTGCATTTACGATGGCCAGCAGTGTAGTTTAGGAAATTCAAGATGAAAAAGAAATGTTTTGATTTAATAGACATATGAAAGACAAATTGACTTAACGCTATGACACGTTTTAAAGTTATATGCTTAAATACAAATAAATTGACTGAAGTCAACATATAAAGTGCAATTCTTAAAACATTACAGGTAATTTATAAAAAAAATTGTTTTGAGATCTTCAGATTAAGTTTATAATTATATAACCTGAGTGCAATGGTCAAACAACATGTGTAAAGCTGTATAATTACATACAATTTTTGTACTAAAATAAAAATAAAAATTTAACCAATACATATACCAGTATAAACCAATTTTTAGGTGACTAATAACATAAAAACATTCAAAATGGAATTTTATTTAATATGGGTAGCGAAACTATCATACATAACAGTTTTGAGCAAAAAACACAGACACAGTCTTTACATATGTATTATTTTTTATTTAATTTAAGTCAAATAAATATCAGTGTTCAAAGTTTTAAGTGTGTTATAACAGAGACAAAAAGATCCAAGAACAGTTTTTTAAAAATAATACATATTTTATTTTGTTCTATTTTTAGATGCAATAAAGGTTTTCATAATTATAATTATGAAAATTGATTTTATAAATTATTATAAAATAATTTTATAATAATTTTATTTTAGATTGTATAAAAATAAACAGCTCTTACATAAATATGTCATTTTGTTTGGAAATATCTATGAAATAGAAAGTAATAAATTTTTTCACGATAAGAGTAAAACAAAAATACTCATTAAAATAATTTTTTAATGCAAAACATATTTTTAGAAATTCTTTTAAAATAATTAAATGGAAAATCATTAACCAAGTAAGTGTAAAAATTTTTACATATTATATACAACAAAAATGCATTTTAAATGTATAATGAATAATTATTACTTTAATTGTCTATTTAGAGAGGAAGAAAGGAAGAATTCATATACAAAATATTTTGAGCTTCGCTTATTTTTAATGAATTAACTTTTTATGTAGTAAAAGGTAAAAAAAGTTTTCCGAGAATTTTAATTCTGTTTAAAAGAATATTAATTTTTAATGAACTCCAATAAACACAAATAAGACTTTTTAGTAAGATTATAAAGTATTATTAAATTAGGAACCATTAAATGACTTAAACGAAAAATTTTAAATGATACAATTTTATATGCTATTCATAAAATTTTGTATGTTAGATGTTTTAAAAAATGTCAATAGAAATGGAGTCCTATTGAACCAGAAATATATTATAGGGTCAACCGGGGTAAAATGGGTATGAAAATCAGCTTTTTTAAAATGTTGCATAGCAGAAATATTAGGAAATATAATGGTGTTTTTGTTCAATATTCTTTACATTGTGTATTTTAAGTCTAAATTGAACATAATTTTTTTGTACTTGTTTTAATTTTTGTGTAAAGGGCTACACCCATTTTACTCCGGTGTATACCTATTTTACCCCGTGGTTCTGGGTAAAATTGGTATATGATGGTTAAAGTTGAAGTACACTTTGATTAATATAGTAAATGAGCAATTAAGTAGCCTAAGTATTACTGAGGATCAATTTTCAATCAAAAGTAATTAAAATATATTATTAACTGCTGAAACAATGTTTATGAACCAAAGCTATACTGGCAACGACTGTTGCAGCTTGGTTGAGGCGGCGTTCTGACAATTTGCGATGCTGCACAATGCACACAAGCTATGTCATATCTCTTGGGAAAGACATAGACAAATCCGCCAAGTTACTTTGTTGAAAACTTCATAGTACATTGACTTTATTCTGGGTTTCAATAATAAGACCTACCCTAGTAGCACAACTTGTTCAAAAAACGGTTAAATTACCTTGGAAACACGTTTTATGACGTTAAAAAACGTGTTTTAAATGTCTTTTGGACTAATTGTGATACTAGGGTATACATTCTTGACCTATGTCTATTGTCCGAAAGCCGCCTCGACTATGCTGCAACAGTCGTTGCCAGAATAGCTTTTGTTCATAAACATTGTTTCAGCAGTTAATAATATATTTTAATTACTTTTGATTGAAAATTGATCTTCAGTAATACTTTAGGCTACTTAATTACTCATTTACTATATTAATCAAAGTGTATTTCATCTTTAACCATCATATACCAATTTTATCCAGAACCACGGGGTAAAATAGGTATACACCGGGGTAAAATGGGTGTAGCTCTTTACACAAAAATTAAAATAAGTACAAAAAACAAATTATGTTCAATTTAGACCTAAAATACAGAATGTAAAGAATATTGAACAAAAACACGATTATATTTCCTAATATTTCTGCGATGCAACATTAAAAAAAAGCTGATTTTTGTATCCATTTACCCTGTTCCCGCACATACGCACCCAGTGACGCACTTTGAGTGGCGCTCCAGTCACTTGGACTCCCCGACATTCTGAACTATATAGACACTACACATACGCATTACAACCGCACAACCAGACGGTCGACTACTGTTGGCTCCTTAGCCAATACGCACTTCGCAGAATCATTTTCTTCATGTTTTGTAATATTTGTAAATATTTACTTATTGTAACCAAGATTCAATTATAGATTTTTGCATTTATACAAAGTTCGCATATTCTTTATTGATAAAACACACCACTAAGCAACGACGCAACATTTTTTGGAGGCACCGGCGAGATTAACGGATGAACGGACTGGAAAAAAAGATAAGTACTCTTTCCTTTTGCAATAGTTTGTCTTTGGTTTTGATCGCAAGTAATTTCACATTCTTCCCATTACACGCGTAATGGATGACAAAAACAAAACAATAAATTCAGCGGAAGATGCCGAGAAAAACGCAGTTATTCTCCGAGGCAGAGCGAAAGGAGCTCTGACCCGCATTTACAATTACGTCAACAATGAAAATCAGACATTCAAAAAAAATGATCTTAACAACAAGATCGAAAAACTTGAATCAATATATAATGATTTTGACAAAGCGGACGCAAATCTTCCTCTAGAATAATCAGAAATGGAAGAACTTGAAGATAAATATTACGAAACCAAAGCCAAACGACAAGACGCTCTTGAAAAATTATGCATTAATAATATCAGTACTACAAATTTTGCATCTAGTAATTCTAATACTAACGGCCAAATCAACAATTTTAAACTACCGAGAGTGAATATTCAGTCATTTAATGGCAATTACAAAGACTGGCCTTCATTTAAAAATTTATATACAACATTAGTTCATAATAATGATAGTTTGTCAACCATTCAGAAATTTTCATATTTAAGAGGCCTATTACTTGACGAACCTGCAGCTATAATCAAACACATTCCAATTTCCGAGGCTAGTTACAAAGAAGCCTGGGATAAGCTTTTGAATAGATACGACCGGAAAAAACAAATAATTTCTTCTTTAGTTCAAACATTTTTTGATCAACCAGCTTTCAATCAGGCAAATGCTATTAATCTGCGAAGCCTTGCCGATGTTTCCGACGAGGTAATTCGCGGGCTTAAATCAATAGACACACAAGCTAATTCTAGAGACATTTGGCTCATTTATATATTATTACAGAAAGTTGACCCAAAAACTCGCGAAGAATGGGCACGACATACAGTTAACAACGATTTTCCCACATTCCAAGAATTCATTGAATTTATTAACGATAAATGCGCTTCTCTAGAATTGTACTGTGATAATGAGTCACAAAATAAAAACCCAAAGGTTAACGCTTCAAAACCAGTGTATCACGCAGCGAAATGTTTGTTGTGTAAAAAAATGCCCTTTCACTTGCTCTTTAAATGTACCAAATTTAAAGAAATGACGATCAAAGAACGCAATCAATTCGTACCACTGCTTGTCTGATAAACATTCTAATTCCTCCTGCCAGTCCCCTTATTCATGTCATTACTGTGATAAAAAACATCACTCAAGCTTACATGAGAATTTCCAAACTTTCCGCACTTCAGTTTCAACCCCTTTAAAGGCCTCTCAGCCATCATCAGCTTCTGGCGTCAGCCCAGCTGGAGAAGCGGCTAGTCAAAACATACTACAAGCAAATAACTCACTCATTAATACGGATCGAAAAGAATCTTCGCTCCTACCAACAGCCTGCGTATTAATAAATGATTCATCGGGCCAGGCCGATAAACTTCGAGTCTTGTGCGATTGCGGCAGTGAATCATCCTTTATCACAGAGAGTGTAGTTAACTCATTAGGAATCGCCAGGAAAAACGCTAGATTTCCAGTAAAAGGTCTAGCTGACCGGAATAGTTCGGTCACAAAAGGATGTGTAAACATAGAATTATTTTCTCCATATGACTCGCAGGTCAAGATCCGAGTGGACGCATATATTTTAGATAAATTGACAGCTCCATTACCGAGCTCGAAAATAAATGAAGAGCATTTATTGCATTTTAAAAACATTCAGTTAGCAGACACAACATTCAATATTCCAAACAGAATTGATTGTATTTTGGGATCAGATGTGTTTTTTTCTCTGTTGCTTCCCGGTCAAGTAAATTGTGTTCAAGGTAATCTGATCGCACAGAATTCAATCTTCGGGTTTATGGTTTCGGGAAAATTGCCTAGCGAATGCACGCAAACTGATTCAGTATCTAGTCTCCACATCTACGAAATAAATATTGACAAAGAACTTAGAAGATTTTGGGAGCTGGAGGATATTCCTCAGTCCAAAAATAAAATGTTCACACCGGAAGAAGAATTTGTGGAAACACATTTTCAACAGACATATACAAAAAATACACAAAATCGGTTGGTCGTAAAACTACCGTTTTATAAATCTAAATCTAAGCTTGGCAGTTCAAAGCCAGCAGCAATTTCTCGACTTCTTGCAATGGAAAGAAAATTTAAAGATAAACCAGAGTTTGAAACTCAATACAAAGATTTCATGCGTGAATATCAACTTTTGGGTCACATGGAGCTAGATGACAATGCATGCGATAATTCCGAATTACAACATTACTTTCTCCCGCATCACGCAGTAATCAAACCATCCAGTACTACTACCAAGCTAAGGGTAGTATTTGACGGTTCGTGCAAAACCTCGAGCGGTTTATCTTTGAATTCAATCTTAGGGGTCGTTCCTAAAATACAACGGGATATTTTTGATATTCTAATAAATTTTAGATTTCCCAAAATAGTTTTCACCGCTGACGTGGAAAAAATGTACAGGCAAATTTTAGTATCAGAAGAAGACCAAAATTATCAGCAAATTTTATGGAGGTACAATTCTACAGATGAAATGCGCACTTACAAATTAAAAACTGTAACTTACGGTTTAGCCCCAGCATCTTTTTTAGCCACTCGTTGTATCAAACAAATCGCTCTTGATTACACAGAAGATCCCAACATTTCTAGAATTTTACAAGAAAACATATACTTGGATGACCTTTTAGCGGGATCTCACACAACACAAGAAGCAATATCCACGTGCAAAAAAATTGCTTCTCTTCTTGAATCACACGGATTCAACCTTAGAAAATGGAATTCAAATTCACCAGAATTCCTTGCCGAATTTCAAGGTCAATTTTCCAACAATGCAAACTTTGAAATAACTCCTGATTCTAACGTCAGTTCGAAGGTTTTAGGGCTATTTTGGAATCCAAGCACTGATACTTTTGTTTTTAAGGCAACATTAGCACTTACACCGCCTATAACAAAACGACGAATATTATCGGAATCCGCACGCATATTTGACCCTTTGGGGTTACTTTCACCTTGCACTGTTTTGATTAAGATATTCTATTAGAAATTATGGCTCACCAAAGGAGATTGGGATACAACTATTCCGCAGCATCTAATTGATGATTGGTACAAATTTCAGGAAGCATTCAATGAAATCAATCACATCTCCATTCCTAGATCTGTCACTCTGGCATCAGATTCCGAAGTACAACTCCACGGCTTTGCCGATGCGTCATCTCTTGCTTTCGCGGCAGTAATCTACTGTCGACAAACATACAATGGAGTTACTAAAGCTACACTTCTAGTCGCAAAAACAAAAGTTGCTCCCATCAAGCAGATATCCATTCCAAAGTTGGAGCTCTGTGCAGCCCATTTACTATCAAACTGTTTGTGTCAGTATTAAACACGCTCAAAGACAACAACGTTTCGGTTTTCGCGTGGACTGATTCCAAGGTTGTTCTTTCGTGGTTATCGGCTCATCCACGTATGTGGAAAACTTTCGTAGCTAACAGGACTTCCCGAATTTTGGACGTTCTTCCCATTAAACATTGGAGACATGTACCTACAAAGGAAAATCCCGCAGATATCGCATCCCGCGGTATTGATCCGAAATATCTTCCAAATTGCAATTTGTGGTTCAGTGGTCCACAATGGCTTCGACTAGACGAAACTAATTGGCCTAAGAGTGAAGTAAACAATAAACAGATAGATGACGTTGTAAAAACAGAACAAAGATCTGATCCAATCTTCAATCTTCATATTAACACACCAAATGATTTAATTGATAATTTATTTCGAAAATTCTCCTTGTTATCTAGAATAATTCGCATTTTAGCATTCTGCCAGAGATTCATAAAAAACTGCAAAATATCTGTTGAAAATAGCAAAGATCCAGACAAAAACGTGGCAATACACTCCAATCCTCTCACATTTCCAGAAATCAAGTTTGCCGAAGAAACAATCATTCGATCGATTCAGAATAGTCATTTTTTTGACGACATAAAACGCATCAAAGATCAAGAATCCCTCTCAAACAAAAGCAAATTGCGCTCTCTTCACCCATTTTTGGACGAAACCGGTCTCTTACGGGTGGGAGGTCGATAGCAGAACTCTGAGTTGCAATTTAATAAAAAACATCCCATCATTTTGCCATATGAACACAAATTCAGTGAACTGCTGATCAAAGAACGTCATGTAGCTTATCTGCATGCCGGTCCTACTTTATTAGCTCATATCATCCGACAATCTTATTGGATCATTGGTGTTAGGAGACTCATAAACAAGCACATTAATAAATGCCTGAAGTGCCACAGATTTAAGGCCTCCACCAAAACCCAACTAATGGGTAACTTACCCAAGTGTCGAGTAACTCTCGAGAGACCCTTTTTCTACTGTGGAACTGATTACGTATGACCAATACCGTTGAAATTCAGTCCAGGTCGTGGCTCAAAGACTAAAAAGGGTTACATAGCCTTCTTCATATGCTTATCCACAAAAGCAGTACACATTGAAGCTGTCAGTGACTTAACAGCTGACGCGTTCATAGCAGCTCTTCGTCGTTTTAGTACTCGTCGAGGTGCTCCACGTCACATTTATAGTGATAATGCTACAAATTTCGTAGGTGCTCGACGAAAACTGAACGAAATACAGCAGTTTTGGCTTTCTTTGCCAGAAAATGAAGTGACTGCTCATTATCTTTCAAGCTCATCTATTGAATGGCACTTCATACCGCCTGCCTCACCTCACTTTGGCGGTATTTGGGAAGCAGGAATTCGTAGTGTGAAATTTCATCTCAAACGAGTTATGGGCGAAACACTCCTGACCTACGAAGAACTGTCTACTTTACTTTGCCAAATAGAAGCATTGCTTAACACGCGTCCTCTTACCCACGTAAAAAATTCTGATCCTGACTGTATCGATGTACTCACCCCTTCTCATTTCCTTTCAGGATACACTCCCTTTTCTCCCCCAGACAATCATCCATCTATTACAACAACTAACCGATCGCAGCTCCTGCAGAACCTCAAGCGAGGCTTCTGGAAGCGAGATTTCATCAGCTCCCTTCAAGAACGCAAAAAATGGCAGACTCCACAACCAAACATCAAGAAGGACGACATCGTCTTAATTCACGAAGATGGGGTTCCTCCTGGCATTTGGCAGCTCGGACGTGTCATTGAGACGCATCCAGGCAACGATGGTCTTGTGCGAGTTGCCTCAGTACAGACCAAAAACAGTGTTCTGAAGCGTACTATAGCAAAGCTCTCACCTCTTCCTTTATATCAGGACTAAGGCCCTGATAGGGTGGGAGTATATGTTCCCGCACATACGCACCCAGTGACGCACTTTGAGTGGCGCTCCAGTCACTTGGACTCCCCGACATTCTGAACTATATAGACACTACACATACGCATTACAACCGCACAACCAGACGGACGACTACTGTTGGCTCCTTAGCCAATACGCACTTCGCAGAATCATTTTCTTCATGTTTTGTTATATTTGTAAATATTTACTTATTGTAACCAAGATTCAATTATAGATTTTTTCATTTATACAAAGTTCGAATATTCTTTATTGATAAAACACACCACTAAGCAACCACGCAACAACCCCAAATTTCACAAAGACCCAGTTACTAATCACTCGATTCACTGCAGTGAGAACCACTGGATTATTAACTTCTGCTTCATTGATACTTTTGTTTATTTTTATTAATTGCCCTTTTATGCCTTTTTTATGTACATAGACTGTTCCTCAAACTAGAGTGTTACAGTCACCTATTCTATAGTTAAACTTTTTCACACCTTTATTTTCACTCTCTTCATCTATTAGATATAGGTGCATTTCATATAGTCTGTATCTTGTGACTGCAATTCAGTGTCAAATTTGTCACTGCCGGTCACCCGGAGGTATCAGTGTTACATTCAGAGTTTACAAATTCTAAAATACATTTTTTTTCAAAGAAGAATTAGTTTAACTCTGTGGTTATACAGCAGTATTTTGAACTTGCAGATGGCAGAGAAGATTTCATTGTTTACAGTGAACAAAGAGTGCGATATTCAGATAGTCAGATTTTGGGTCTTCTACTGTACTAATTTGCATGGGGTAGGTAGGCTATATAATAATTAGCAAAATAATAGGTTTTGTTAGTAGTACTAAATAGAGATTTAGGCCTATATAGACCTATTAAGATAAGGATTTATTATTTTTACACATACAAATATGTGCATTACAGTTAATGTGTTTAGGGCAAATGTATAACACAACTCTCCCTAAACCTAAACTTGCTCTCAAAGGTCTTTAAGTTTTGATCAGTTTTCATACATTCACATCTTGAACTCAAATTTATGGTTATACCCATTTTAACCCGTATAACTAAACATGCTATATATACATTTTTTTGCGAGTTTATATTCGAGGAAAATTTACTTCCTTTTGATTTTCTGCTAAGATTAACCTTTCTTCTATAAAATTGAAGCAATAGATTTCTAAAATTCTTCCTGCAAATTTTTATGGAAAGAAGTTTGTCAGTCACTAAAAAAAACAATGTTCTATCTTCTGAAGAGCAGAACGACCTTTAAGTTTAATAAATGCGTTGCCAGATTTTTTTAACCAACTTAAAATGTTGCCAGATATGTGAGCATTTTCACCATATTTTCTTATTTTACAAAAATATTG
>JAWZYV010019562.1:0-56093 GCA_038373885.1 Cheiracanthium punctorium
GTTATGCTCTAGTTTAAGTTTAGTTATTTTTCAGCCGTTTTTAATATGATTTTAGTTAAATTTTAACAAAATAGTGCATTAACGCTAAAGCTAAATTAATGATGTTTTTCTTCAAGTTATATAAAATAAAAACCGGCCAATCGAGTTCTATATTTTTCATGATCCATCCTAAAGTTTTTGTCAAATAAGTTAAAGGTGATACTAAATTAGCTCATGGAACTTTAAAGTGACTTGTCAACTCTCATGAAGTTTAATAGCCTGTGAAAATGCTACCCTGATGTTCTATTTATGAACCAAATAAAGATTAATGTTGCCTTTATCTCAAGTGCTATATTTCTCTACTACTCTTCATTTGCGGCCATCTACTCTCAAACACAAGTTTTGTCTCCAGGTGTTGACTTCTCTACAAAATAACGTAGGCTGATAGCACCAATGGAGACAACATAGGCGATTATAAGCAGGAAATTACGGTATACATTTTTCTTAAACTGGTGTCTGGAATTGGTTGACAAACTTTTGATAAAATCACTCATTTACTTTATGCTAATGCTTACAAAAAAAAAGTGAGGCAAATAACGAGCTATAAAGGCAAGAGATAAAGTATACTTCTGTTTCTGTAGACCAGTGGCATAGCAGGGCAAGGCGGAGCGAGCGGTCCACCCTAGACAGCAAGCTAAAGGCAAATGTGAGGGCAGCAGAAGAAGACCCTGTAAGAATCTTAGAAAGATGGGGCTGCAATATGGAGGTCCACCCCAGTAGTCAATAACACTAACTACGCCACTACATTAGACCCTATTTTGTGTTTTTCTGAGTTACGAAAGAAATTAAAATCATTCCCCTTAAACGACAAACAAGGTAAAAAAATAGCTTAAACGAAATATGCAGCAATAAAGCGAAATGTTATTTTGCTTACTTTAAAGCTACACAGTCCTTTTGTGGGAACGCTTGGTACTGCCCCTGGATCCTTCATTAAAAGTGATGAACAGAGTCCTAACTTTATTTCATTCTATTTTCCTTCAAATGAAAATGCGCAGCCATGTAAACTTAACGTGCTTTTTTTTTTTTTTTTTGTTGGAGGGGGGGGGGACAAAGTTAAAAGTAGAAAAGGGGATTTTCATTAACTTTTAAACAAATACTAAACCAGCCAGACAAGTTAGAAGAAGGGACCCTACCTAGGAGGAGGACTATACCTATGGAAGATGTCTCTCCTCTCTGAACAGAAGCGATACTCTTTGATTTCATGCTCAAATGGACAGTAGTTAGGCAACCCCGGTTACTCTATTTCCTTTTGCTCCAATTGCTAAGCTCATAATTTTATACAGTAGAAAATCAAAATACCGCAATTCTATAAACCGCATTAACACTGCAGAAGAAAGCAGAAAATCTTAAGTAAGAAATTTCTACAATCTGCAATTTTTTTTTTTTAAATTGCTTTCCTAGTGAATTAATTTTGAGAGATTAAATAAATCCCACAACATGCCAAGCTTAAAACAAACAATTATTCTCTGATGCACACATTATGCATTATCAGCATAACAGCTGGCCAGCCCAGTCAAACAGGAAGAACTGTTTACTTTAAAAGAACAGAAACCTCTCTCTTTCTCCCTCCTCTGCCTTGACTACCCAAACAGTCGTTTATTTATTTAATAATATTCCTCTTTGTAAATTGAAAACATTGATTTGTTTTATATTAAATCGTACACTGTTATTTGGCTTCCTAAATCATAGGCATAGTATCATCAAAAGTTTTTTTTTTTTTTTTGTAATGTGTGTGCATGCACATGGGGGAACGCACATAGCATATTCTAAAGTAAAAATAGCTATGTTTCTTTAAGTTTTGAAAGAAAAAAGGTTTTAAAATGAATGGTTTTCTAACAAAGGTTTGGGGGGCACATGCCCCCTGTCCACTCTACCCCCCTCTGTCCAACAATATGCTTGTATCTCAACTTAGCAGTAACTTTTAAACAGTCAATGAAAAGTAGGAGAGGAAGAGTTTTCTGAATTTAACACTATTTTAAAACTGAATTTTGGAACTGGATTTAAGCCATCATTAGTTGAAATCAAAACTGCTGAGCTAATGCATTGTGAACAAAACAGAAGTACTCAGTTTGCAAACCTACATGAAGAAAACATTTTGAATTTTTGGTAACTGCTGATAAGTCACAAATTGTTAATTCATTTGACCAGTGCTGAAATAATTTCCTCTGTTTGAAACACAGAGGAAAAAAGTTCTGAAACAGAATCAAATGCTGAAGAGAAAGTTAAAAAACTTCCAGTATCTGAAGAAATTTCCATAAGAGATCAATATTTTGAATTCCTAGAAATGCAAGACTGTGTAAATGAAGTAGAATTACTAACTGTTCACAGGCTGCAAGACAAGTTATTTGTTGAGAGATTGCAAATTCTAAAACAAATCAAAATCAATATATTGTTTAACAAATAAACTTTAATCCTTTTAGTAATTTCAATTTTTTTTTCTGTAAATAAATTTCATATTTTTGTTTTTTAAAGTAGTATTTGTATTTAAAAATTACTTTTAAGCATTATATTTATGTATTCCAGCTGTATTTTAATACGTTTACTAGGGAAGTTTAATAATATAAGAGAATGATCTATGTAAGGCAAAAGTCTATATAATGTAAAACCTTGCGTTTCGAGGTTTGTGTTATAAAGATCTTCTACTGTAACTTTAAATTTCCTTCATACTTTAATTTTTTATTCTGAGAATGAGCAAAGGAAGCAGTAGTCACTTTGAAGTTATTTAAATTACAGTGAAAAAAATTCCAAACATCAATTTGAAGGAGGAAAGTATACATTAAATAACAGTTTGAAGTAATAGTAATAAATTTTTGAATGGTATTTTATATTTTAAAGAAAAATTCAGAAAAAAACAGAAATTTTGAGATAATTAAACATTTTTGTTACACTGGAAGTGACCTCATATCTACACATGAAAATAAATTAGAAATGCTAAGAATGCTAATGATTATAGTATATCAGCTACAGAAAAAGAAGTTACTGGCACAACAGGCTAGATTAACTGTTATAGAAGCTTTACAAGCATACAGAGTCGATATTTTTCCAAATATCCTTAACTTTTAAAAACTTCAGTCACCTTCCATGGGACAACATATACTGCTGAAGTTCTGCTTGATTTTCAACTATAAAATATTAAAAAAATACTATAGGAACAGTATGTTTGAAATGCGTTTAAATGGTCTTTGTTACACATGTATAAGCAATTTTCTGTAAGTGAAGAAGCAGGGCTGGGGAGTAGCGCGCTACAAGTAGCGAAACTACAATAGTCGCTACTTTTTTTAGTAGTTTGTAGTGTAGCGCACTACAAAAAATTAATAGTTTGTAGCGCGTTTTCGAAGCTACTTTTGCCGCGTCATCATTTCCGGAGATTGATCTCATGGTGCAAATTCGCTTTCTTATGACACCAAGCATAGAGCTGGAACTGATGCTCGAAAGATACCCAATCCCTCCCTCACCCCTCCCAGGGTATCTATGTGTGCCCCGTGCCCCCGGGATTCTATGGGGGCACACACCACACGCACACGAGTGGGGGGGGGAGTTTCCTGCCTGAAGCCTGACCTTGTTCATCTTTTTTCTTTTTATCGTTCTCAATATTATTTGTAGACTCACCAATCTGCTATAAAGAGGACAAAAAAAGAATGAAAGAGAATCCAAAGCTGATCATATTTAGATGGGGCCTCGGGGTACTGGGTTACTTGTAGGCAAAGGCGCACCCACGGAGGGGCTATGGGGGCTAAAGCTCCCCTAAAACAGGAGAGTTAGATCTGAAAACCTTTAAAAATTAAAAAAATGTCATTAATGAATTAAAACATTTTATTATTAAAAATTATCTTAACTATTTCTAAAATATTTTTTTACAAAAGAAAAAAAAGAGACGTTGGTTTTTATGTAAATACTTACAGTCTGTGTATGAAATACAGTTAAACTATCACAACGTCAGTGAAAAAGTCAGGTATTTATTTATGACTCTATAACGAGTTACGCTGATAGTGGCCTTGTGTTCTATGGGTGTGTGATACAGAATATTTTGACGTTATAAGGAAATTATTACTATAATCGAGGTCACTATAACCAAGTTCATCAATATTTGTAGTCTTAGCCCCTCCTAAACTAAAATCTTGGGTGCGCCACTGCTTCGGGGCCCCCTTTACTATACCATACTAAGCATTTTAACATATTTTCAGAGTCTCATTATCACACGGACGCGCGGGCAATAGCCCGGAGCCCCTGAAAAATAGAGGCCTCGCAAATCTCTCGATTTATTGTATATTAAATTTATATATGCTGCAATAATAATTTTTGTTAAGCTAAATTTCCTTTATGATATCTATATCATAATTGTGTAACAATAAAAAGGCTTCGAGACTTATATTTTCCGTTCTTCTAACTCAATGATAATGTTTTCTAAGACTAGATTAATAAAATAGAAATTAAAGGCGTTTTTGAAAACTTATGGCCATATGTACTTATCATAAAATATCCATTAGTTAGCATTTTTTTTTATATATATATTATGATGAAGAAAAGAAAATTTTCTGGCTGGCAGAACTTGACGCCACTACGCTAATAATATAAATGAATTTTAAAAAATATTAA
The DNA here is from genome assembly GCA_038373885.1 of Cheiracanthium punctorium. NCBI lineage: Eukaryota > Metazoa > Arthropoda > Arachnida > Araneae > Cheiracanthiidae > Cheiracanthium > Cheiracanthium punctorium. The sequence continues at coordinate 4,636 of JAWZYV010019562.1, forward strand.
AATCAATTTTAAATGCATAGTCTTGTTCTAAATGAGTATAAATACATGGGTAATTTTTAATTCAATTTTAGAATTATTTAAAAATGTTTTATTTTTATGCTGGGAAAATAGAAAACAATCAAAAATAAGTTAAATGCCTGTAATAGTACAGAGGCCCAAAATAACCTCTTGCCCCGGGGCCCCATCTAAGTATGATCAGGGTCTGCATATTTTTGACCGCTATTCCTTTTTTGCAACAGAAAAAAATTACGTACATATACTTGAGCAAGATTATATAACCAAGAATAATTTTTATTTTAATATTTTATCCATTTGTATTATTAACATTATGGACATTAAGTATGGGATGAGGGCCGGATTTAGGGGAGGGCAACCGGAGCTGCAGCTCCAGGTTCTCCACAAGAGAGGAGGCCCCCACAATAGACATCTTTACATAAAATTTCCTAACGAATATCGAACTCGGAAATCCAAACCTGGACTTCTAGGCTATGAGTTAACGGCGAACCCACTTCGCCACACTTGTCTTCGAAAAAATTCTTAACTTGTTTGAGAAATAATTAGGGGCCAGCACTCCTTTGTTGCCCCAGGGCGTCCACACCTCTAAATCCGGCACTGTCTGGGATGTTTATTTCTACAAGGCGCTCAAGTTTAGCGTGCTAGAAAATTTTCCTGGACCGCCAAAAAATTTGTAATTTTCTTTCTTCTTTAAAACATAAAACACAAGGCAGTGGTACTCGAGGTAAAAAATGGCATTTCAATTTACTGTACTTTGATCAAATCGTGTTCACCATCCAAAAAATTTCTCCCAGTTGATCTAGTGATGGACAACAATACAACAATAACTGTTACAGAGGAAATTGTTTCATTTTGATTATTATTATTACTATTATTTCAGTATATATGAAGATGGACAACAATACAACAATAACTGTTACAGAGGAAATTGTTTCATTTTGATTATTATTATTACTATTATTTCAGTATATATATTCAGTATATATGAATTTTTAATCTATATTACTGGGATATTTGGGGACGCGGGCTATCCCCCCCCCCTAGTCAGTGTGATAATCTGGGGGAACGCCAGAGAGAAATCAGAATCAGAACAGCTTGCATTTGCATTGATGCCTCTAGTCTGACTGAGAGTGAAAAATAAAAAGTAGCTGCATTTAACTTCATATTAAGCCAAGGCCAGTTGGCGGATCCAGAGGGGGCATGTGCACTCCCCAGATGAATCAAGTTTAGAACATAAAAATTGATTTATTTTGAAAAATAATGGATGTAAGGTTTGAGTTTTTGAAATATCTATTTCTGTGCATAAAAGTAAGCATTTTTTGCTTTTGAAAAGGAATTTTACATATCTTTAAATAGCATGCTTTTGTGACATCATTAATTTTCTTTTTTCTTCCTTTTTTGCACCCCTAAATACAGTGTAGTGTCCACTTGCCCACTGTTGAGTGTCCAGCATTCCGTAAACTCGATATCCTTCCAAAGCTGGAATGATATATAGTCAGTCCTCGCAATTAGCGAGTGCCCCCCCCTCACAGAATTCAAAGGAATTGTGTGGGAAGGACTTGCAGGGGGCAATACAGCTTCGTTTTACAACTTCCTGGTTTACACCAGCCCAGAAAATTACTGAGAAAGCAATGAAAAGGAAGAAAAACTCCAATTATACTCCTTGAACCTCAACCTATAACGAATTGTCTACTTTGTTGGTTTATCAGCATTTTCTAAATTCGTTCTCAGACGTGAACTGCTCACCCATTTATTGTTGTCTTTTTTTTGGGGGGAGTTACGTTGCGTTCAAATTTTCATTTTAACTTGGTTAATGTGACTCGTAAATATATAATTTTGTGAATAGTGTTTAAGTTTCTATATTCTATGTATGTTTAATTTTATTTAATGAATACAATTACCAAAATGGACCTAAATCAAAGAACCGAAGGTATGTTTAACTTATGTGTATATTTTTTTCTCTTTCTTAAATGTAATATAAAACCAAAAATAATTGAACAGTATGTAAGATATTACAAAAATTAATTTTATGCGTAATTCCCCCCCCCCCCCCACACACACGAATCTCTATGAAAGTGAAAATTTATTTTTGTAATAGTTATAGTATTTTACGATCTCAAAGAAAACAGCAACAAATAAGAATACGAGTTTTGTTTTAAAATATAAGTAACCGGATTATCTAAATACAAATTTAATGATTTTTTGAAAATCGTCTTTTCCCAAAGGGGGACAGGGGGCAAAACGGGTATTTCAGAAATTTTTAATATTGATTTCATATCTCAAATTAAAAAACAGACATTCACAGGATTTTTGTTTGAAAATATAAAAAAAACAGGAAAAGCGGGGGAAAAAAAAATTGGGCGATTCTTCGAAATTTACCTTGAGGGGGTGGGGTCAAAATGAGTTTTTTACATATCCTTCATATCTTACAGGAAAAAAAAACAGATATTAAGATTTTTTGTTTTAAAATGTAACAAAACGGAAAAACCTAAAAAAAAATTTAAGGATTTTTTAAAGATTGCCTCCCCAAGGGATGCTGCACTGGGGGAGGGGGGGCAAAATGTTTTTTACATATATATTTAACATATCCTTTGTATTAAAAAAAGAACATTCATATGATTTTTATTTTAAAATACAACAAAAAAGAATATCTAAAAAGAAATTTTAGGAAGGGGAGGGGATAGCAAGTTGGCAAAACAAATGAAGTATAAGATATTTATTTTTATTTTGCTTTAAAATGTAATAAACAAGAACGTCTAAAAAATATTAGGATTTTTTTGTCGCCCTTATGGAGGAGAGGAGGGAGCCAAAACATGTTTTTCAAATATCCTTCATATCTCAAAGGAAAAAAAAAGCAGATATTCTTTATTTGTTAATGAAATAGTTAGATTAGTTAAAATATGTGTTTTAAAAAAGTTTTGCTATGTCACTTTCTTCAAACATTCAACTATCCTATCAATATACGTCAAAAAATAGTAAGACTGTCTCAGCCCCCCCCCCCAGAATATACATTTTGTATGGCAAAATTATTACATACGTAGCTCTAAACGACACATTTAGTGACGTAAGCTATCCTCCCTTCGCAAATAAATAAATCATTAGCTTTTAAAATGAAATGTCGTTAATTAAAATATACAAGTACAACGTTGTGCTCTTACCAAAACATAGGAACTAAATTAATTTGGCAAGCCGTTACGTGATCTTCCTTTTTGACACAATGACACCCTCAATTATTGAATCGTTTCTTTATACAACTAGTCCCACCAGTGGCGTATGAAGACTTCCTTCAAGGGGGGGGGGGGGTTATAGACATAACTTTGTATTAAAATGCTAAATATATTGCTATGTAATATTTAAGCTAAAAAATGAAAATTTATGGGTATTTTGTTAAAAAATCCAATTACTTTTTATTTATTTATTTATTTTTATCATAGAGGCATTAAAACTGAATTAGTTTCAACAATACTTCAATAATTAGCAGTAGTTGTCAGTAGCGTATATATAGGCTTCCATTTCTAGGGGAGATGGACGATTCGGTATTTTAAACTTTATTGTTCTAAAGTTAAAAGAAATGTATCAAAATAGCTCCTTTTTAATAATTGCTTTACATTTCTTGAGGGGGCCCGCCGCCCTCCTCAAACACTCCCCTGGTAGTTTTTTATTAGTGCAATAGTTTTTTCTAATTAAGATATCAATAGTTTTCTCTAATTAGGATATAAATATCCTTAAATATGAATATAATGCAAACTGAATCTGTTAGCAAAATTTGTCTCCTAAAAGTAGCAAAAAAGTAGCGACTACATTTCAAAAGTAGTGTAGCTAACTACATTTTTCAAAAAGTAGTTGTAGTTGTAGTTAGCTACATTTTTCGAAAAGTAGCGGTAGATGTAGTTCGCTACAAAAAAAAAGTAGTTTTTCCCACCACTGTGAAGAAGTATTTTGTAAAAACAATCAGCGAAAATAAATATAACTTTGTAAAAAGATAATGTGTATAAAATCTTTAATTTTATTATAATCGCTCCTTTTTAACCATGCTTTAAATTGTGACTGTATTGTGACTTAAATTTTCAACAATTGACTTAAATTTTCAACAATGTTAGATTCCACCGATTCTGGTAAGTAGGAATTTTTGTTCTCATGGTATCTACTATTTTTTTACTATGATCTTCATTTTTATAACCTTTTATAACAGGGGCGTAGCCAGGGGGGAGGATATCGGGAAATATCCCCCCCCCCGAAATTTTTGGATCAGTGGTCACAGGATTAATGCTGTGCAGAAATTCCATCTATTTATACACTGTAATAAAAATCTTTGGAATATTGTATGAAATTTAAATCGACAATAAATTAATTTAAAATTATTCAATTGAAAATATTCTAATCTTACCTGACAGTACATTGCGTTTAACACCAGTAATTCATCTCAAGTTATGCAAATATTATTAAGTAGATTACTCAGAAAGAATGCGATTTAAAGTTAACTTGATTAAGTTTATTTTTTAAAAAACATATTCAATAAAACATTACAAGGAGATATGCATATCAAATTTCTAAGTTACCCAATACTATGTATTTGAAACAACACAATTCTTAAGTATCTTACACACTTTCTGGAGCTGTTGGGTTATTGAACAAAATTTATCAAATCATAATTTTTTGAGTTTTACTACCTGCTACACAGGAGAAGGATGGGGCATCTTTGGAAAGGATATTACGTTCACATGTGACCACCTTGAAGTGTTGTCACGTGGAAAAAAAAACATTTTTCTTTTTTATGGTACTTTCACAAACACTTGTAAAACACATATTTCACTAATCTGAATTACCAAGAAGATGCCCAGCACTTATACAAACAGAACTACAAACGGTTGTGCTGGATAAAAAAAGATGAACTCCATCATGAGCTTTCAGATAACACACGCACGTGGCTCACACAATTTTCTTCACAAATACATTTTCTTCATCTCATGGTAACACACAGGGTAAAAAAAGTTCTCTTTCTCAAATTTATATACTGCTGCGTTTAGACACAAAATTTAAAATATAAACTTCATTTTTCACAAGCCAAAACTTCAAATTTTAGGCATCATCGAGAACGCACACACACACACACACCAAACCCAAAAATTTCGTGAATTGATCCCACCGGAAAAATGTTTTTTTTCCCCCGCTCAGTTCGTTGTTGCCAGAAACAAAATCAAAAAAAATCCTCGCTGCTAACCATAGATATAGGAATAGTGAACTAGATTGCGCACAAGGGGAGGAAACTTGTTGCCAGTGCACTTCCGGAGCAGACGACACGATAGTGGCAGAAAGACGAAAACGTCGCTGCTTACGACTGCTATGCAACAGCATTAATTTACATTTAAATACAGAATTGATGATTCGTTCAGAACCAAATTCAAAGAAAAAACATTTTGTTATGATATTTTGCTAGCTATTTTTAGTTTATTTTTGCTGTTAGATGGTCTAAAAATGTAACACATTAAAATAATCGATTAAATGTTTATTTTTGCACAAAAGGAAAACAAAAACTTTTTCTGAACAAAGATGTGAACTGAAATTAAGTATCAATTGTGTATTGGAAGTACTAGGGTAAAATACCGAGGTGTCATAGATCTCGTAAGAGAAAACTACGTTCATATCAAGGGGGGGGGGGATTGTGCTTCTTGTTACATTTTAAGAAAATCATAATATTGTGGCATAGTTTGGTGATTAAGTTTGGATCTTTCTTTCCCTCGTAAATGTATTTCTAACGTTCTTGAGATTCAAATACGCCTTCTTCTACTTTTTTTTTTTTTTTTTTTTTTTTTTTTTAAGCAAAAAGGATACAGAATTAAAAAAACAAACAAACAAATATTTGATTGAATTTGTGTAAGCAGGGGTTGGCCTAGTCACTACTTTTCTAAAATACCTACATTTAGAAACAGTTTACTAAAATTTGTTAATGGTTTAGCAGTTGTTTAATGTTTCTTTAAATTTAAGATGGCATTCGTTATTTACTTAACCATGAAAATATGTAACACAGTATGTACACAGTAAAATGCATAATTAGTATGAGATTTGAAATGGATGTTTTTTCTTTATAAAATGAAATATACTCTGAAAGAATCATGTTCACAAAGAAAGAACATAATAAAATGTAGTACATAGTAACACGTTTTTTATTAATTCTACTAGTTTACTTGTTAGATAAAGAGTCTTTATCTAACAATTATCTAATGTTAGATTCGAAGATTGTCAAATAAATATAAAATGTCTGATTATAAACCTAGTTCAACTCCAATCAAGCCTGAAGAAGTAATTAAAATACAAACATATCATTAAAACAATTCTGCCAATACATAATTATAATTTAATTTAATACATGAATGTCAATTTAACAAAATTTAATAATTGGATTTTTTAAATTTAAATATTAATTATAGCTATGCATCAAAATAGACGTACTATGAGTCTTATTTTGTGTATGTGGAAACAAAATATGGAAAGGAAGAAAAAAATTCAAAGGCAATTAAAAAAAAATAACGATTATCTTTATTTTCGTTTTTACAACAATATGCATTCTGAAATTAAGTACACCCTCCAAAAAAGGTATTCGTGCAAGAGAGAAATTTCCTATATTTTAGATTTGCGAATAAAATTGAGTTTTTGAAAAACGCACAACTTGACAGAATTACGGAAATTCATATTTATACATAGGCTAATTCATATTCTATGATAAATAATTTTTAATATACAAAACAAACGTAGGAAATTTAATCTCTTGCTCGAATACTTTCTTTGGAGGGTGTATATTATCAATTTCTAAGGCATGAAATATACATATAAAGGCATTATATTAATTACGGTGCACAATAAAAACTTTTTAAAAGCTTTTGCTGTTTTTTTTTCTTTCTTTTCTTTTGAGAGGGGGTGGGGTGGGGACAATATCCCATTCCCATTATCCCTCCCTAATAAGTACCTCGTTTAGAACTTACCTTTTTCAAATGCTTTGGAAAATTAAAGATAGTTGGAACTACATCATCTTTTAGCAACTTCCGATTATGATTTGATTCAAAACATTCAGCACTGAAGTGTTCTGAACAAATAAATGTATGTATATTAGGAACAAAATTATCTCTTTTTACAGCAGAAATCCATTTATTTGTCAATTCTTTATTAGATAGTCGAAACCTAAACAATCAGAAAGTTATTAAAATTAGAAAGTCATCTAGAAAAATTAAGTAAAATGACAGTTTGCAGCATCGAAGCATTGCACAAAGCATGTGCACTTTTTGTGCACAACATTGCACAAAAAGCATCAGAAATAATCCTCCCATGATAACTTTGCTTGGCATAAATTAACTGTTTTATGGCTTTTTAAAAATACATTTTATAGTGCACTATTGTTTGTTCAGACAGGGATGTGTAAACTTAAATGTACATTCAATTAAAGCACTGATTTAAAGAATTTCAGTTAATATTAAAAATTGCGTCACCAGCCAGGTTTTTTTTTTTTTTTTTTTTTTTTTTTTTTTTTTTTTTTTTTAAATTAAACTGTGGATTTGATACAACACTACAGAGCTGATATGCTTATTTAAAAAAAAAAAGTTAAAATACTTACCATAAAACACTAACTTAATAAAGCTTAATTAAACAAAAGTATAGAGAAAGATAAATAAAGACTTAAACAAACAATCACGTTGAACTAAAAAAAATGAATTTAATATTAAAACTAGTAATTTTAAAAGTCGCTAAAAAATGCTCAAATGTGGAAAATCTAGTTAGAATAAATAAGATAAATTCAATATCTCCAATTCAAGAGTTATTTTTCAAAAATGATAGAAAAATTAATCATTTCCTGTAAAATATGATTAATAATTATTCGTAAAAAGTAAATTACGATGCTTTATTTATCTCATTTTTTATAGTTTAAATGCCAAGCATACAATTTAAAAATAAGTATATATATATATATATATATATATATATATATATATATATATATCGTACGGTCAAATGTTTTAGGATTATATTTATATAGAAACATGAATTAAGCAATGTCTACTTTAATTCAAGAAGGATGTGCAATATCTCCTTCAATTACTTTACAAAGTGAACGAAAAGCATAGGTAAATAGGAAATTTAAAAATACTACTGTTATTGAACTTCAATTGGTATTTGATTTTCAATACCACCAATTTCAAGCATTTATTACCTGTGAAAAGATATTCCAGATCCTTTCCTAAACCTGTTGGTGCAATTATACGCACAGCATGACTTGGGCATGATAATGCTTAAAGTTAATTAAAAATAAATAAATAAATAAGATGCTGGACTAGTGGCGAAAATAACCATAAACCATGATTAAGACACTGCTTTCTGCCACTATCATGGGCGATGCCACCGAAGATATTTGGCAACAAGAAAAACCTCTTACTAGTATACGGATGCGTGATCTAGTTATTCCTATATCTATGCTGCTAACACGGCAAACCGGAGAGAAGTTGCTTTGCTGTTGTCATTCCGGCTGCGAAGCAAAACTGGTTCTGGCACCTGCTGCTTTGGAGGTCGGTGCGGTGTTTTACTAACTTGTGTATCGGCGCTTGCTCTGCTTTGGTCCTTTCTTGTTGGTAAACAGTTCTGGCGTAGTTCTGGCTTTGTCACAAGATTTATTTTTGTGACATACCTCCCCTCACTGCAAAAATTTGAGGTACTCAAATTTTCATAAAAAGTTGCCGAAAGTCATCACTGCTGTCCATGAGAATGTTCAAGAAAAAATATACCTCACACTTTATACACCAACATGTAGTAAGACTCTTCTATTTGTGTTGTTTCAAAAATACATATACACATTAGTTCACAGTACATATTACGAAATCAATTAATTCATAAATGCTCTTCGTGTGCATAAATTAGGTAATCACTGATGTTTTGGCTACCTCCGAATATACAATTGCACCACTTTCCTGAACACAAACATACCTCGTATCAGTATTATTTTGACAGACAAAACTGAATAATCCATTTCATTTTAATCACATTTCATTTTACACATCATTTTTGTTTTACAGAAACATATGAGTTACTGCAACTTAAATTGCTTTAACTTCTCCCCAAAATAATTTTATTATAGAAATTGGAGCTCAAGAATATTTAAATATTTAACAGCTGTTGTGCATATGAACACTTTTTTTTTTTTTTTTTTTTTTTACTATATTATGAAAGTAACTTGGACCAGCCAAACATTACCCTCAGCAAAATTTTGTTAATTAGGTACCTATTTTATTTTTTATTTTCGCTGAGACATAGTATAGTAAAGTCAACTTATAGTGTGTATTGCTGCAACAAGCTAACATAAAAAAAATTTTGCACTCAGTTATTCTATAATTAAATTAAAATAGTGAGTAGTAAATCCGCTATTTCTTTTTGCGCAAATTTTTGGCATAGTGTGGTATAGCGTAAGGTTTGGTTTGTAGTGGAAAATTGTGCAGTAATTTGAATTCTGGAGTTACAGCGTTAGTCGAACCTAGAGTTTTATAGGATTTAGAAAAAACTTCATAATTTTGCATTAGCATGTCTAAGATCTGTTTTTTGTCTCTAGTATTTAAATGATTAATGTCAAAGTCATCTTTACTTAGCTCATCTTTTCTTAATTTCTGAATTTCAGACAGATTTAAATTGTTTATTTGTAGTAATTCATTATGTTGGGGCTGAATATAATCATCTTCATCAAGCATCTCAGCAGTGCCTATCTTTTCCCCTTTTCTCCAATGAATTATATTATCTGAATTATTTTCTATAATTGAGAAAATGAATTTTTTGTTATACACTGAGTGAAGAGAATCACTTATGTCTAATTCTTTTTTTTTTTGAAAAGGTTTAAACAAAATATTTTCATGTTCTTGGAAAATCTCGGGTATTGTGAATTTTACAATTTCATATGTTTTAGGTTGAATGATGGTGTTATTTGCCACTCTCACAGTATTTGTATTGCAGTTCGATGTATTAATGCTGTTGTTACCTAATTTTCTGGGAGAGGTTTCCTCAAACTCAAATTTTTCATTTCCAATTCTAAGACTTTTATCTGGCGTATTAATAACAATTTTATTTCTTTGCATAAAATCGTATCCCAATATCATTTTATACTGTGAATTCCAGTTAGTATGTGTCACAAAAAATTGATTACCAAACCATTTGTTATTAATCTTAAACTTAATATTCACTGCCGAAAGATATGGAATGGTATGTTCATTTAAAGTCTTAATTGTTACGGATCTGGAAATATATTCTACCTTAGTTGTCTTTTTTATTTTTTCTAGAAGCGCTGGTGTAATTAAACTTAAATTGGCACCTGAATCCAATAATGCATGTGCATCAAAATTTCCAAATTTTAATTTTATTACAGGAAGATTGTGGGATTTATCCTGATTACTAGACATTACATGATATGTCGTATCTTTGTTGTCATTAGTTATTGAATTGTTTACAGTATTATTTTCTTGTTTGTTCTCACAGATTTTTGAATTGTTGCTTTCAATTACTCGACTTTCTAAATTAGTTGGGGATCCTGCTTGTCGAGTAGAAACCTTATGTCTGGAGGAACCCCTAGCTAGTTTAACTTGTTTTGTTTGTCATTGAATTGTTTGTTTCTATTTCCTCTTCTAAAATTTTTATGGTTAGATTTATACCTTGATTGAAAATCTCTATCTTTATTATACCTATTTACTTTTGTGTAGTGGAAACACTTTATAGTGAGATGGGCTCTACCACATATTAAGCACATTAATCTTTGTTTATGAGTATTTAAGTTTTGGGATTCTAATTTATTGTGAGTGCTAGTGTTAGGCACATTATTATGTGTGTCACTATTAGTCTCTTTTATCATTTTTAACTCTTTTAGTTGCTCTGATAAATTTTGAATTGCCTGACTGGACTCCAGTTGTTTGTTCATGAAATATTGCAATTCCTCAGAAATATTATGATTTACCCTATATTCTGGGTCATTGAGGGCAGACTCAATATTAACAGCCATCTGTGTAGCTTCCTGAAAGGTTTTGGGACTACTCTTTTTTAGCTCGAATCTAATGTCTGGTCTTAAAGCTTCAATGAATTTTGTCAATTTTATTTTCTCGCCAAAGTCTAAAATTTGTGCAGTGGAATCTGCACTTAAATTTAAATATTTATTGGCAGAAATATCAACAATATCAGCTAGCTGTCTGACCGACTGCTTAGGCTGCTGGGCAATATCTGTGAATTGCTGCTGAATCTCAGCAAAACTCTCTTTCTTCGAGAATTTATTTATTAATATTTCTTTTAATTGATCAAAATTTTGAGCTTTTTTTGGCAATGTGATCAGAAGAAATAAACTTTAGAGCAACATCTTTGCAATTTAACTTCAAAATTAAGAATTGCTTTTTGCTATCCCAGTCCTCTAGCTCTGCAACATCCTGAATCTGTTCAATAAAAAATTTTACATTTTCGTCTGCATGACCACTAAATGTGGGAAGTTGATTTATTAAGCTAGGTTGACTAATTGTTACTTGTCTTTTAGCCATGTTCAATTCTTCTTGACCATACACACTATGAAATATTCAATTTTCACACTATATTTTACCTTACTTAATACAATATCAAACCATATCACATTAGTAAATTCAAATATTTTCATTCAAATTCTATGTATCAATTTATGACCAATATCAAAATACTACTATATATATTATTTTAGATTTTGCATGTCAATGCATTTTCATATACTACATCAAACACTATTGAATAACACACTTAAATATATAACATGCAGTAGATAAATTTCAAATAATTATATTATATGCAATACACTTGAATTGCAAAACCTGAAGAAATTTAGGTAAAGTGGTGCACGTATATTTGGAGTATAATAATACTATAACCCAGAAAGACCTTATGAAACAAAGATATTTAATTTCTTTCGTCAACGGCACCAAATGTAATAAAAATTTTTGGAATATTGTATGAAATTTAAATCGACAATAAATTAATTTAAAATTATTCAATTGAAAATATTCTAATCTTACCTGACAGTACATTGCGTTTAACACCAGTAATTCATCTCAAGTTATGCAAATATTATTAAGTAGATTACTCAGAAAGAATGCGATTTAAAGTTAACTTGATTAAGTTTATTTTTTAAAAAACATATTCAATAAAACATTACAAGGAGATATGCATATCAAATTTCTAAGTTACCCAATACTATCTATTTGAAACAACACAATTCTTAAGTATCTTACACACTTTCTGGAGCTGTTGGGTTATTGAACAAAATTTATCAAATCATAATTTTTTGAGTTTTACTACCTGCTACACAGGAGAAGGATGGGGCATCTTTGGAAAGGATATTACGTTCACATGTGACCACCTTGAAGTGTTGTCACGTGGAAAAAAAAACATTTTTTTTTATGGTACTTTCACAAACACTTGTAAAACACATATTTCACTAATCTGAATTACCAAGAAGATGCCCAGCCTTATACAAACAGAACTACAAACGGCTGTGCTGGATAAAAAAAGATGAACTCCATCATGAGCTTTCAGATAACACACGCACGTGGCTCACACAATTTTCTTCACAAATACATTTTCTTCATCTCATGGTAACACACAGGGTAAAAAAAGTTCTCTTTCTCAAATTTATATACTGCTGCGTTTAGACACAAAATTTAAAATATAAACTTCATTTTTCACAAGCCAAAACTTCAAATTTTAGGCATCATCGAGAACGCACACACACACACACACCAAACCCAAAAATTTCGTGAATTGATCCCACCGGAAAAATGTTTTTTTTTCCCGCTCAGTTCGTTGTTGCCAGAAACAAAATCAAAAAAAATCCTCGCTGCTAACACGGCAAACCGGAGAGAAGTTGCTTTGCTGTTGTCATTCCGGCTGCGAAGCAAAACTGGTTCTGGCACCTGCTGCTTTGGAGGTCGGTGCGGTGTTTTACTAACGGCGCTTGCTCTGCTTTGGTCCTTTCTTGTTGGTAAACAGTTCTGGCGTAGTTCTGGCTTTGTCACAAGATTTATTTTTGTGACATACACATATAAGTTCATATCCTCCCCCCCCAAAAAATTTTCCTGGCTACCAGGGTGAGAAATTGGGAGCAAAAATCTAGGCGTCAATGGCACCTAACTTTTTTTTTTCCGGTTGTCAAACTGTCTCGTTCAGGTGCAGTTTCGAAAACCTTTGTTTTGTTTATATGCATAAACTATAAACAGGTAGGCTTAATGATTATGTACAGTAATAATTAAAAAGATCAGGACTATTAAAATTAAGATAGTAATAAATAGTAAGTAAATATAAAATCAGTTTTTATAGCTTTCCACCTATGAATCCAGAATAAAGTATTATGATACATTTTACAAGAACATGGTCTTTAGTTTTAGTTTAGAAGTATTTTATAAATTGTTGCTACATAACTACAATGCCTATGGTAGATAAACTTATGCAGTATACGTGTACTAGCTTCAAAATGTCACCTGATCAACCACCACTGTAAGCAAACAGGTAGTACATGTTAAAATTGTGGAAATATGTATTTGTATTCTCAGTGGGTTGAACTGAAGTTGGGAGAGGGTCTATGAAAGCTTTAAATGTCACCAAGAAGGATTTATTATTTTATATAGCTCTTTTCTCTTACAAAAAATTATTTTTAATTAAATTACTTAAAACATATTTTAATACAAACTGAACTTTTTATTTAAATATAAAAATTTTAATAATTAAGATAGTTTTTTTTATATTTTCAAATAACTAATCCAATTCAAGTTTTTTTTATTTACATTATCTCATAAAGGAGTTTTATTTTAAAAAGATAAATTTTATTAAGTTTAAATCATCAAATAACATTTTTAATTCAAATAATATTTTTATTTGAATCATCCTAATTTAGGCCGGAAGTCCGAAATTTAGATTTTCCCAAAATCCAGACGTTTTGCTAATGTCATTCCCCCCCCACACACAAATAAATAAATAAATAAATCTTTTTTCGTTTTTTCACGAAATTGCATTAATTATTTGCAGTCAATCCATGTATTGTTTTCAGTCACGAACTGCTGCACTTAACCAGCAGTTATTGCGGCGCTGCAAATAAAATCCAAGATGGCCTTCACGCCGTAAATCTGTACTCTCCCGCGGTAAATAATTATATTTAATTAATGAATATTAACTAATCCAAATAACTTTTACACTGCCTTATTTAAAAGGATCTCGCGCGTTCATCAATATTGATATCAAGTATTATCGTCGCATTTTCCCACACCGCCGTGCCATACGAGACGAGCTACTGCTAAAATACATTTGCAGAAAGAATCCAATATGGCGAACGTGAACTCGTAGTTTCTTCCAATCAACTTCATTAATATACATGAAGTTAAAAAATTATGGCTAAATTTCTTTAAGTTCCTCTATTTGTTTACATTTTAAAAAGTGCGATTTAAATGATTACACATCCGCGGAAGACAAGAAAGTGGTCTTACGTGCGTTTTTCAAACATAGAAGACTGTCTGCAGGGGATCGTTCTCTTTCTGCCATGGAGCGGTGCTTACGAAAGCAAAAGGTTCTTTTTTTTCACGGAAATTTACATTTATATTTTTTCAGCACATTTTGAAAAATAGTTGTCTAGACAGTAAAAAAAGTCCCCAGAATTCGCAAAATATTCATTTTTTGCAGTATTTTTGTTTAAAAAGTCGCCGGAGTCGTCCGATGCCAAAATAGTCGCTTTTTAGTCTCCTGTCTCGGGCAAAATGTTAGGCATCACGACTGGTTCTTAAATCTCTGTCGTCAAAACAAAAATTATAGTTGCAAAATACGACTAACGACCGCTAATTTCGCGCCCTGCTGGCTACGCGCCTGTTTTATAACTTGACAAAAATTGTTGCTTGCAGCCATTTGGGCCGCCCGCAGAGATGCCAACCCTGGAAAAAGAAAAAACAGGAGATTGTCCCAAAGTTTCAAGCGAGAAAAAAGGGATATGATTAATGTTAAGAAGGGGGATGGGGGGGCAGGGTTTTAAAAGCATTTTTGCTTAAAATAGACAAATCTAATATTTATCAATTTAATCTCTCTTCAAAAGCTTTCTTGAGAACTTTATAGTAGGAGTTGGTAATACAACAAAATTTTAAAACTGATGACTGAGCTGAAAAATAAAAACTCATCCAAAAAGTTAACAAGGAATATTTTGGCTGAATATTTGTACTTATCAGCAATTTTAATTGTCAATGTATAAGTTACTACAATGGTATGCAACAAGTGAAAGAAAATAAGATTACTTATAAAAAGGATGGGAAAAGATTGCATATGAAAGTGGCAATATCGCATATTTTCCCATAATGACAGTAAATATCGATAAATTTGAAAAAATGAAAATTCTAATAAAAAAAGGGAAAAATTGGTATTTAAATGTAGAAACGGGAGAAAGGGATAAAAAAAAGGGAGTCTCCCTCTAAAAAACGGGAGAGTTGGCTGGTATGTATTTTGAAGGGCTCATCCTGAGTTTTCAAACACTTCAAAACATGCTATAAAATTGTTCAGTATATACTGATGGCTGCGTATGGGGGGAGGGGATTTGAACTCCTTGCCTACCCTTATAGGGGTGTGCATAATAGCACATTCTTTAGTTGTTACCAAGTGGTACATTACTTCTTTCATGGTAATGATTATATGCACCCCGTAAAATGAATTTCTGGGTATGCCACTGAGTGAGTCTCATGTCAATTACAAATGTTGTACAAGTCATACTGAAGGAAAAGAAATATTGTAGTCGTTGTTCTAAATTAATTGCTCCTTCCTTCTTTGTTGTTACAAACAGATAAGTAAAACATTGGCCATGATCCTTTTTAAAAAATTTTTGCATGCGACAGGCTTTATTTATAGTGCCCCATTTTTTATTTTAGTACGCCATCCCTGGAAGTCCTATTAAATAATTTTAATTAATAGTGTCTATTAATAGTTTTCTTTGAATAGTTATCAGTTTAAGTGTAGCATTCAGTTCTGGGAACCAGATTTCAGATTCGTAATCAAGTCATTTTTTAGTAATCGTGAGGTACCAGATATTCAACTAGAATTTCTATTACCACAGTGATTACCAGTAATCATTGTTAGGTGTCTTGAAAATTCTAGAGCTTTAAATTGTATTTGCTCCTAATTTAAATACAGTCAACTCCCACTAATCAGCGACTCTATAATCCGCAAACGCCTAAAATCCGCGATATATTTCAAATGTAAACAAACTTGTTTGTTTACATTTTGAGCGGCATTTGACTGGTAGTATTACTGTTATAGAAGTTATTTGATTGGCTGAATGTTATAAAGACATTTATTAATGATTTTCCACAGGTATTTGAAGTAAATAATTTCATATATTTGAGCATATTATCATGTAATTAAACATACAGAAACTTATATCCTAAGTTGCATGTGTTCAGTGAATGGATGTAAATAACGAACTCCGAAGCAATGCACCGTCTAATCACATCGCTTTACTCTTCCTGAATGAAACAACAACAAACAAACAAAAAAAAAATCAATGAAAACGTTTGCTCTATGGGAGAGAGAGAAAAAATCACGAGACGATCCTAAAGATTGACCATTGCAATTAAAATTGGGTGAAAATATGTAATATGTTTAACTTTAAACGCAAACCACGATTTTGCAGACGACACAACAGTTGCACAATTTTCCGATTCTCCCCCTACCTCACCCATAAACAGACCACATGGCCTTTCTCTTTGTTTACATTTAACTGCTGGAGGAGCACATGCAGAAATAATTAATCATCAGCACTTGAAATGTAATGCACGTGTGTGTGTGTGTGAAGAGGATAAAATTCTTTTCCTCTTAGAGCTTATATAATAGCATAGAATATTTTTACATAACGAGAAACCGAAAATTACCTCGCAAGATCTGAAATTATGTAATACTGAGATATCAAATATACAAATGATGCAGCGCATGCCCCCCTCCCCCCGTTGTGAGCGACCAGTTAAATTCCTCCCTTTCTGATTGAGCTTGTTTATTTTATAATAGATATATATTTAGTTAAAAATGGTCTTTTAAAGAAATTAAAAACAACAACAACTGCCCTTTAAAGAAAAAAGAATGTTTGTTGAAAAACTACCGGATTTGGGGTCCCTTTAAACATTTTGCAAAAGCAATCATTTGTCAGTGACCAAGAGTTACTGACAATTAGAAGGCTTCAGGACAAAATTTCTGAAGAAAAATTAAAATCTCAAACAAATTACAATCACTGCAATGTTTGAAAAAAGGAAAAATTTGGAGAGAATTTAATCTTTTAATTTTGTATTAGTAATTGTACTTAATATTAAAAATAGTGTTTTAGTTCAGCAGTACAAATATTTTCTTTCATCTGTCCTTTAGTAAATTCTCTAAATTTAATTGTATTATTTATTGTATTTATATTGGCATTTAATTGTGTTTTTATTCAATAGCATATGCATTTCCTTTCATCATTTCCTATTTGTTTACAGTAAATTGACTATAATTTAAAGGGAAATTCTAAATTTAAAAATGTAAACAAAAAGAATGACCTATAATCTGCAAAATCCTGTAATCCGCACAACCCTATGTCCTAGTGAGTGCGGATTAGAGGGAGTTGACTGTATTGGGTTTCTTGTACTAAGTTTAATCCAGTGATCGTTTATATATGACCATGGCAGTGGTTTTTTTTCTTCTGAGATTACAAATTTATTTTTTTGACATAAAATAGACTCTAATGAAACCCAGCTGAAAACACAGCTATTTGTTGATTGACTTTATTTTTGAGTTTTGTTCTAGTTTGTGCACTTTCAATGATCAAAGTACTCTGTGTATGCATAAATATTATAAAAATTTAATGTGTATGATTTCAATATCTTGACAACTACCAATAGCCATAGCAATTGTCCCAGCACAGAACGTTGAGGACAGCCTCTACAGATCCAGTAAGATTGAGTAACATTACTTACAATCAAGGCCGTACCCAGGGGGGTGGTCCTATGGGTCCGGACTCCCCCCCCCGAAATTGTCAGATTATATATGTATATGGAGTATATTTATATATAATATGGAGATATTCAATAAGTCGGACCCCCCCTCCCCCGAAATTATTTTCTAGGTACGGCCCTGCTTACAATCGTTATCATTTTTCTTGATCTAAATAATTTGATAAAATTTTACGTAGGAATAGGGGTAAAGGAAATTTATTGATTATGTTTTTGAGAATTTTCCAATTGATGCGATCAAATGCACTGATTATATCAAAAGCTATTGTTGTTTAATAGTTGTTTTCTAATTTTTAATGAGTTACAAACGTAATCCAGTAATGTTATTGTACAATAACCAGGCTGTAAACCATGTTGTCTATTATTAAAATATGCTCGTTTTTCTATGATATTTATGATTCTACATTTAATGATCTGTTCTAATGTCTTTGCTATAATATTTATTAAGCATATGGGTCTATGAGTGGCATGCTTTATTGTGAGCTTATTTCTTTTTCGGATTAAAAAAGAACTGTGGCTTCCTTCCTTCCATTTTTGGGGGAAATAACCATATCGAAAACAGGTGTCAAATATTTTTTAAAAATCATATAAATTATCATTTCTAGTCTTTTTATATAAATTCTTAAGGATAAAGACATCAATTTTTGTCTGTGCCGGGAGATTTTTTGTTACTTTGTTCTGCTACTGCCTGTTTGATTTCATTGATAATAATGCCTGGGTAATTGTATTCACCAAATTCTTGTGATTTTATGCTATATTCAATTTTAATTTTCACAGCTTCTTCCTGCATCGGCTCTGTCATGTCAGCAGTGGTCTGAAAGTTTTGCTGTATGAGTGTACTAAGTAGTGTTTCATATATAGATAGTTTGAGTATAGGCCATAGAATAATTTATTAATTATTAATTCAGATTGAGCTTCTTTAGTTACCTTAAAAGCTTTTCCATTTATTTCAGTATTGTTGTAGCAGTAGTTTTCCATGATACTTGTGCTATTTTTATAGTTTTAACATACATAACACAGCCCTTTCTCTATTATATTGTACTTTCAGCTGAGCATTATCGGCTGAGCATTATTATAACTTGACAAAAATTGTTGCTTGCAGCCATTTGGGCCGCCCGCAGAGATGCCAACCCTGGAAAAAGAAAAAACAGGAGATTGTCCCAAAGTTTCAAGCGAGAAAAAAGGGATATGATAAATGTTAAGAAGGGGGATGGGGGGGCAGGGTTTTAAAAGCATTTTTGCTTAAAATAGACAAATCTAATATTTATCAATTTAATCTCTCTTCAAAAGCTTTCTTGAGAACTTTATAGTAGGAGTTGGTAATACAACAAAATTTTAAAACTGATGACTGAGCTGAAAAATAAAAACTCATCCAAAAAGTTAACAAGGAATATTTTGGCTGAATATTTGTACTTATCAGCAATTTTAATTGTCAATGTATAAGTTACTACAATGGTATGCAACAAGTGAAAGAAAATAAGATTACTTATAAAAAGGATGGGAAAAGATTGCATATGAAAGTGGCAATATCGCATATTTTCCCATAATGACAGTAAATATCGATAAATTTGAAAAAATGAAAATTCTAATAAAAAAAAGGGAAAAATTGGTATTTAAATGTAGAAACGGGAGAAAGGGATAAAAAAAAGGGAGTCTCCCTCTAAAAAACGGGAGAGTTGGCTGGTATGTATTTTGAAGGGCTCATCCTGAGTTTTCAAAACACTTCAAAACATGCTATAAAATTGTTCAGTATATACTGATGGCTGCGTATGGGGGGAGGGGATTTGAACTCCTTGCCTACCCTTATAGGGGTGTGCATAATAGCACATTCTTTAGTTGTTACCAAGTGGTACATTACTTCTTTCATGGTAATGATTATATGCACCCCGTAAAATGAATTTCTGGGTATGCCACTGAGTGAGTCTCATGTCAATTACAAATGTTGTACAAGTCATACTGAAGGAAAAGAAATATTGTAGTCGTTGTTCTAAATTAATTGCTCCTTCCTTCTTTGTTGTTACAAACAGATAAGTAAAACATTGGCCATGATCCTTTTTAAAAAATTTTTGCATGCGACAGGCTTTATTTATAGTGCCCCATTTTTTATTTTAGTACGCCATCCCTGGAAGTCCTATTAAATAATTTTAATTAATAGTGTCTATTAATAGTTTTCTTTGAATAGTTATCAGTTTAAGTGTAGCATTCAGTTCTGGGAACCAGATTTCAGATTCGTAATCAAGTCATTTTTTAGTAATCGTGAGGTACCAGATATTCAACTAGAATTTCTATTACCACAGTGATTACCAGTAATCATTGTTAGGTGTCTTGAAAATTCTAGAGCTTTAAATTGTATTTGCTCCTAATTTAAATACAGTCAACTCCCACTAATCAGCGACTCTATAATCCGCAAACGCCTAAAATCCGCGATATATTTCAAATGTAAACAAACTTGTTTGTTTACATTTTGAGCGGCATTTGACTGGTAGTATTACTGTTATAGAAGTTATTTGATTGGCTGAATGTTATAAAGACATTTATTAATGATTTTCCACAGGTATTTGAAGTAAATAATTTCATATATTTGAGCATATTATCATGTAATTAAACATACAGAAACTTATATCCTAAGTTGCATGTGTTCAGTGAATGGATGTAAATAACGAACTCCGAAGCAATGCACCGTCTAATCACATCGCTTTACTCTTCCTGAATGAAACAACAACAAACAAACAAAAAAAAAATCAATGAAAACGTTTGCTCTATGGGAGAGAGAGAAAAAATCACGAGACGATCCTAAAGATTGACCATTGCAATTAAAATTGGGTGAAAATATGTAATATGTTTAACTTTAAACGCAAACCACGATTTTGCAGACGACACAACAGTTGCACAATTTTCCGATTCTCCCCCTACCTCACCCATAAACAGACCACATGGCCTTTCTCTTTGTTTACATTTAACTGCTGGAGGAGCACATGCAGAAATAATTAATCATCAGCACTTGAAATGTAATGCACGTGTGTGTGTGTGTGAAGAGGATAAAATTCTTTTCCTCTTAGAGCTTATATAATAGCATAGAATATTTTTACATAACGAGAAACCGAAAATTACCTCGCAAGATCTGAAATTATGTAATACTGAGATATCAAATATACAAATGATGCAGCGCATGCCCCCCTCCCCCCGTTGTGAGCGACCAGTTAAATTCCTCCCTTTCTGATTGAGCTTGTTTATTTTATAATAGATATATATTTAGTTAAAAATGGTCTTTTAAAGAAATTAAAAACAACAACAACTGCCCTTTAAAGAAAAAAGAATGTTTGTTGAAAAACTACCGGATTTGGGGTCCCTTTAAACATTTTGCAAAAGCAATCATTTGTCAGTGACCAAGAGTTACTGACAATTAGAAGGCTTCAGGACAAAATTTCTGAAGAAAAATTAAAATCTCAAACAAATTACAATCACTGCAATGTTTGAAAAAAGGAAAAATTTGGAGAGAATTTAATCTTTTAATTTTGTATTAGTAATTGTACTTAATATTAAAAATAGTGTTTTAGTTCAGCAGTACAAATATTTTCTTTCATCTGTCCTTTAGTAAATTCTCTAAATTTAATTGTATTATTTATTGTATTTATATTGGCATTTAATTGTGTTTTTATTCAATAGCATATGCATTTCCTTTCATCATTTCCTATTTGTTTACAGTAAATTGACTATAATTTAAAGGGAAATTCTAAATTTAAAAATGTAAACAAAAAGAATGACCTATAATCTGCAAAATCCTGTAATCCGCACAACCCTATGTCCTAGTGAGTGCGGATTAGAGGGAGTTGACTGTATTGGGTTTCTTGTACTAAGTTTAATCCAGTGATCGTTTATATATGACCATGGCAGTGGTTTTTTTTCTTCTGAGATTACAAATTTATTTTTTTGACATAAAATAGACTCTAATGAAACCCAGCTGAAAACACAGCTATTTGTTGATTGACTTTATTTTTGAGTTTTGTTCTAGTTTGTGCACTTTCAATGATCAAAGTACTCTGTGTATGCATAAATATTATAAAAATTTAATGTGTATGATTTCAATATCTTGACAACTACCAATAGCCATAGCAATTGTCCCAGCACAGAACGTTGAGGACAGCCTCTACAGATCCAGTAAGATTGAGTAACATTACTTACAATCAAGGCCGTACCCAGGGGGGTGGTCCTATGGGTCCGGACTCCCCCCCCCCCCGAAATTGTCAGATTATATATGTATATGGAGTATATTTATATATAATATGGAGATATTCAATAAGTCGGACCCCCCCCTCCCCCGAAATTATTTTCTAGGTACGGCCCTGCTTACAATCGTTATCATTTTTCTTGATCTAAATAATTTGATAAAATTTTACGTAGGAATAGGGGTAAAGGAAATTTATTGATTATGTTTTTGAGAATTTTCCAATTGATGCGATCAAATGCACTGATTATATCAAAAGCTATTGTTGTTTAATAGTTGTTTTCTAATTTTTAATGAGTTACAAACGTAATCCAGTAATGTTATTGTACAATAACCAGGCTGTAAACCATGTTGTCTATTATTAAAATATGCTCGTTTTTCTATGATATTTATGATTCTACATTTAATGATCTGTTCTAATGTCTTTGCTATAATATTTATTAAGCATATGGGTCTATGAGTGGCATGCTTTATTGTGAGCTTATTTCTTTTTCGGATTAAAAAAGAACTGTGGCTTCCTTCCTTCCATTTTTGGGGGAAATAACCATATCGAAAACAGGTGTCAAATATTTTTTAAAAATCATATAAATTATCATTTCTAGTCTTTTTATATAAATTCTTAAGGATAAAGACATCAATTTTTGTCTGTGCCGGGAGATTTTTTGTTACTTTGTTCTGCTACTGCCTGTTTGATTTCATTGATAATAATGCCTGGGTAATTGTATTCACCAAATTCTTGTGATTTTATGCTATATTCAATTTTAATTTTCACAGCTTCTTCCTGCATCGGCTCTGTCATGTCAGCAGTGGTCTGAAAGTTTTGCTGTATGAGTGTACTAAGTAGTGTTTCATATATAGATAGTTTGAGTATAGGCCATAGAATAATTTATTAATTATTAATTCAGATTGAGCTTCTTTAGTTACCTTAAAAGCTTTTCCATTTATTTCAGTATTGTTGTAGCAGTAGTTTTCCATGATACTTGTGCTATTTTTATAGTTTTAACATACATAACACAGCCCTTTCTCTATTATATTGTACTTTCAGCTGAGCATTATCGGAGTTTCTACATTTTTTTTTTTTTCGAATAGAGGGCATTCATTTTTTCCCTTTGGGCTGATAAGTCATTGTTCCACCAAGAAAGATTTATTTAAAAATTATTCTTTTTCCAAGTGTTCTGCAGCCTAGCTCAAATAGTTCATTGTAGTAAAGAAATTTTTTAAATGCACTTCTGTTTTCATTACCGGGATTTTATTTATTATTAACTTCTTTTGGATCTCATTTGCTAGTTTGTACGCATTATTGTCAATTTTTTAATTTGGACCATATTCATATCTAAGGCTTTAATTTTTCTACTCAGTTCATACAATTCCATTTTAATATTGTTTCTAATATCTATTGACTCTACCTCACCTATTTTTAAATTTTATTGTTGCAAACTTTCTTAGTTGGCTTTTCTTCCTCCCTCATTTTTTGGGGTAATCTTTTCTTCCAGTTGGTCAAGTTTCTTTGAGACAGCATGTTTATATGATTTATCTCTGATATTTTAAAGCAACAAAATGCGAGGAGGATATAAACACTTTTGATGTTTCTTTCAAAGTGTACTATGTACAGAAAACCAATATGATGCAGTAAAAGATTTTGTTATGAATGTTTTTCTAAAAGCTGATGAAGGCATACTCTCTGCACCCCCCAAAACTTACATCCTTCTTTTTTGAAGATGAAAGTTCATTTCTAACAAATATTTATATATTTTATAATGCTGATCTGATTTCTAGTATTTTTGAGTGCTTTAACTACATACAAAAACATTATTCATTTATCAATATGAAACAAGTAGCTAAATTTTCTCTAAATGATCGTCAATAACATCTTTATCATTGACAAGAGAGGAGATTTTCTGTCATAAAAACAATTACTTAATAACTTTTGCATTCTTTCATACGGTTTTATTCTGTGAAAAACTAGCTTGGTTTCCATTTTATCAACCCGGGTGGAATTTTCCCCGGTGGTTTCCAGAATCGTCGGGGGTTAGCTGTCAACTGGGCAGAACCAGTTGTTTAGTTATCAACAGTGCTAACGATTCTGGAGGCCATCGGGAGGTCTTTTAGCAAATCACAAGAACCCCTTGACGTTCCTCCTCAAAACTCCACCCACCGCAAGTGATCTCAAGGCGGGGCAAAGTTAACAATTATGAAAAATTAGTGACGAGGGGAGAATCCAGCTCAAGGAATGAAAGGCAGAGCCAACCTTTCCCAGCCCAAATACAGAATCATGACAGTGGGAAATGGTAGTACATGATGCTCCCATTTTAACTTATAACCTTAAATAAATAACAGTTTTAACCAATTTCTTGTGAATTTTTCATGCAACTAATGGAAAATGTATTCATTTACAGTCGACTCTCTGAAATCTGCACATCTATAATCCGCAACTCTCTATAATCCGCGATAATTTTTAGATGTAAACAGTGAAATTTGCAGTTAACAGTTAAGTAACACTAGGAAATTACGGGTGAGTTGAGTTGTAGAATTAAAGAATTTTTTGCATATATCTAATTAAAATTGTTCTTTTAACCCATCTAACAAAGTCTGAGCAGTAAAATGAAAGCATGATTAGCTGACAGAAAAGATTCCGAGAGACAATCTCGCACACTCAGTTAACGAAACGTGTATTATTTTGATTTTCATTTTTTATTGAAAGAAAGAGAAATTTTCAAAAAATTTCTCTTGAAGAAGGCTTATCTTTAGGCTATAAATATTTAGAATTCATCCAAAATTATTCATTGGCATCACCACAAGAAATAATGACAATAAACAGACTCCAGGAAAAAATATTTAAACACAAATCAAAAGCCCTAAAACAAACAACAATTGATTCCATGTTTGCAAAATTAAAAAAATAGTAATATAAAATTAAAGTATGAAAGCTTAAGCCTTCTTCAAGAAAAATTTCAGTCTGCAAAAGTTTTGTAAAATAAAATTAATTTTTTTTCATATATTTTAATAAATTCTTTAATAATTAAACTAAGTGTGACAGTATAATTAATTTCAGCCATTAAAAATGTTCTGTTGCTTCATAACTATAGTAAGAAAAAATGTAAACAAAACAATGATCTGTAATCCGCAAACCCCTTGGTCCCAAGGTGTGCGGATTTCAGAGAGTCTACTGTATTTCTATATCATTGCCACTGTTTATAAATATTAAGTCAAATTTATAAATAAGTCTTCAATTAGAAAAAAAAATGAATACTTGTATGACACAACTAGAAACAATTTAAAACAAAATACCTCATGATTTGACACTCCATAATTTTCATAGATTTGAGGGATTCTAAGAGTTATCCTCCAGTGCAATTTTCTATTTTGGAAGATCTGTAATAGAGCATAAAATTATAAGAAAACTTAAAGGGAAAAAGGTGCAATTCGTGTCTTCAATAATATACGCTTTTTCAAACAGACCCTTTATGTCATATATATCGATATATATTTATTATATCAATATATACTAATAGTAATTTGGCATGTGGCAACGGAGGAGAGAACAGCCACGGCCACGGCCATGACAACATGAGGTGACTATGTATGATCTTAAAGTATATTTATAATATTAACCAAGAATGTAATTAATATAACATGTATATAACAGGAAATTAAAATAGTAATTGCTGTACTATGTGTTGTGTAATAGAGAACAAAACATGGTGTCAGTTCGCGGATCGGCAGCGATGATCCCACGTGCTTTCGATGATGTCATTTAACTGGCTCCCGGCTATCTCTGGATAGAAGTAGATGCTGTTGTGCTTCAGGCAAAGGAAAATTCGGTCGAGATGGAAACCTTTAAGCCACCCGGTGAGATGAATTTCACTACAGGCAATGTAGCCGAAAATTGGAAAAAGTGGCAGCAAAAGTTGGAGAACTATATGCTGGCTACTGAAAAAAGTGAAAAGCCGGATAAGACGAAGATTGCGATCCTGCTTAATTTCCTGGGAGATGAAGGTGTAGAAATATTCAACACATTTAAATACGATGAAACAACATCTGCTGAAAAATTTGATGACGTTATCCAAAAGTTCAACGAATATTGCATTCCGCGTAAGAACGTTGTGTTTGAACGATACAAATTCTTTTCCTGTTCTCAGCAAGAAGGCCAGACGATGGATGCTTATCTTACGCAATTAAAAACTTTGGCTGCGTCATGTAAGTTCGCAGAACAAGAAGAGTCCCTCATCCGAGATAGAGTAGTACTAGGCATCAGAGATAGTACTTTGCAAGAAAGACTTTTGCGTGAACCGCAATTAACGTTACAGAAAGCTGCTGAATATTTGCGTGCGTGTGAAGCCAGAAAACAGCAGTTCAAAACGATAAATAATTCGTCATCATCCGATATTGACGCTCTGAAAGTTAAAAAGAGTGCAAAACAAGAGTTTAAGTGCACTAAATGTGGAAAAATGCACAAAAAGCTGGAATGCCCAGCATATAAGTTGTGTAATATCTGCAAAAAGAAGAATCACTTTGCAGCAATGTGCAAAACACAGCAACAGAAAAACAAAGGTAAGAATAGATCAGATTCTCGATTTGTAAACGAAATTATTGGTGAAGCTGTGTCAAATATTTATATTGATTCTGTGTCTCTTAACTCCAAATCAGAAAGAACTTGGTTCCAAACCATAGAGGTTAATGGGAAATCAGTAGCATTTAAATTAGACACTGGTGCTGAAACTAACATTATTCCTTTAAGTGTTTATAAGTCTGTAGGGTTACTGGAGGAAAATAATTTACAGAAAACTGATGTTGTTCTGATATCATATGGAAATCATAAATTAAAGCCTGAGGGCCAGGTAAGTCTTAAGTGTTCCACTGATAAGTGTAAGGATGTTGAACTAAATTTTGAAGTTGTAAATGTAGAATCAAAACCTATTTTAGGATTAGATGCATGCCAAAAGTTACATTTGATTAAGAGAATTCATGATATAGAACTACAGGACAAGGGAGGAATTTTAAAAACATATGAAGCAGTGTTCAATGGGTTAGGAAAATTCCCAGGTGATCCATATCATATAGAAGTAAAAGATAACATAAACCCTGTGATAAATCCCCCTAGAAGGGTTCCACATGCATTGCATGAGCCATTGAAAGAAACTCTAGTTGATTTAGAAGGTAAAGAAATCATATCTAAAGTAAATAAACCGACAGACTGGGTTAGCAGTTTAGTTATAATTGAAAAACCTAATGGGAAACTGAGAATTTGCTTAGATCCTAGAAGTTTAAATAAAGCGATAAAAAGGGAACATCACATAATACCATCTAGTGATGAAATAATAAGCCGATTAGAGGGCAAGCAGTATTTTTCAGTACTCGATTTAAAGGAGGGTTTCTGGCAAATTCCATTAGATGAGCAAAGTTCTGAACTGTGTACTTTTAACTCTCCATTTGGGAGATATAAATTCAATAGGTTACCTTTTGGAATTATTTCTGCACCAGAAGTGTTTCAAAAAAGAAATGAAAAACTTTTTGGTGATATAAAAGGTGTAGAAATCTATTTTGATGATATCATAATTGCTGGAATAAATAAAGAGGAACATGACAAAATATTATTAGAAGTTTTAGAAAGAGCAAAACAAAATAACGTGAAATTTAACCCTGAAAAATTCCAGTTCCGAATTAAAGAGGTTAAATATATGGGTTTGATTATATCTAAAGAGGGTGTGAAGGCAGATAAATCTCGCATAAAAGCTATCAGCGAGCTGGAAAAACCAGCCAGTAAAAAAGATGTTAGGAGGTTACTAGGGATGGTGAATTTTTTGGCCAAATTTATTCCAAACCTCTCAACAGTCACAGCACCCTTAAGAGAGTTACTAAAAAATTCTGTTGATTTTAAGTGGTCATGGGAGCAAGAGCAGGCTTTTACTGACATTAAGAAATTGATAATGTCTACCCCTGTGTTAAAATTATTTAATAGCTCAAAAGAAACTGTATTGCAGTGTGACAGTTCTAAAGATGGGCTTGGGGTTTGTTTGATGCAGGAGGGTCACCCAATCTCTTTTGCATCTAGAAGTTTAACTGAAACAGAAAAAAATTATGCCCAAATCGAAAAGGAGCTCTTGGCTGTAGTATTTGCATTTCAAAAGTACCATAATTTAGTATATGGTCATAAAGTCTTAGTACAAACAGATCACAAACCTTTGTTATCAATTGTACAAAAGCCAGTCAGTAAAATATCTTTCAGACTGCAAAAGATGTTACTGAAATTGTTACAATATGATTACAAAATTGAGTATTTGCCAGGCAGCCAAATGTATGTTGCTGATGCACTATCAAGAGCATACATTAAAGATAAGGTAAGTGATGATCCAGAAATGCTACTTACTGTACATACAATTTCAAAATATCTTCCTATGAGTGAGCAAAGAGTTGTACAGTTTCAAACTGCAATTCAAAATGATGATGATTTAAAATTAGTCTCTAAATTTTGTAAGGAGGGTTGGCCACATAGAAAACAAATACCCCATAATGTGAAACAGTTCTATAAGTTACAAAATGATTTATATTTAATTAATGGAGTGTTACTATTAAATGAAAAAATTGTTGTCCCTAAATCCTTAAGGCCAGATATGCTGTTATTGATACACGAATCTCACATGGGCATTGAAAAGTGCAAGAGCAGAGCTCGTGAAATCATGTACTGGCCAGGGATGTCGAAGGATATAGAGAAAATTAATAGGGGAGTGTAAAATATGTGAAAAATATCAACGAATGAATACTAAAGAGCCACTTCAGCCACATACTATTCCAGAAAGACCCTTCCAAAAGATAGCAATAGATTTTATGTATCATATGAATATAAATTACCTGGTAGTTGTTGATTACTACTCAAAGTGGATTGAGGTTGAAAAAGTAAAATCAACAACAGTTAAAGAAACAACCCAAATATTAGAGGTAATTTTATCTCGATATGGGGTACCTGAGACCATAGTGTGTGACAACAGCCCCTTTAACAGTGCTGAATTCAAAAGATTCACAAAACAATGGGATATAGAGTGTAGCTTTATTAGTCCGCATCATTCCCAAAGCAATGGGTTATGTGAGAAAGCTGTGGGGATAGTAAAAGGATTATTTAAAAAGAGTTGGGAAGATAATAAGAAACCAACTGTAGCATTGTTAGAATATAGGAATACACCTATCTCAAACATAGGACTGTCACTAGCTCAGCTAATGTTTAATAGAAGATTAAGAACAAAATTACCTATTACAAGTAAAATGCTAAATGCACAAATTTTTGAAAATGTTGGGGAAAAAATGCTGGAGAAACAGTCTAAACAAAAATTAAATTTTGATAAGAAGGGTGTAAAGGAATTAGAACCTCTGGTTCCAGGAGAAAGGGTAACAGTTTGGAACTTTAAAAATAAAATTTGGGAACCTGCTACAATAATATCCAAGAACAAAAATCCTAGATCGTATACCATCAAAAGTCAATCTAACAAAATTTTAATAAGAAACAGAAAGTATTTAAAAAAATCAAATGTTTGTTATGAGACACAGCTTCATGGTGCAAATCTAGACTCTGAACTATTCATGGATGACAGGCTATGTAATGATAGTGTCAGCAATGACCAAAATGATCCACTAGTACATTTAAGTGATCAGTGTACTTCTTATGATACCCAAAACAATACAGTGCATCCATATCATGGAACTGATGGATATAAAATGAAGTCTGGTCGGATATCTAAGCGTCCTGCTCATTTAAAAGATTATGTCAAATAATGTAATATGGGGGGTGTCATATATATCGATATATATTTATTATATCAATATATACTAATAGTAATTTGGCATGTGGCAACGGAGGAGAGAACAGCCACGGCCACGGCCATGACAACATGAGGTGACTATGTATGATCTTAAAGTATATTTATAATATTAACCAAGAATGTAATTAATATAACATGTATATAACAGGAAATTAAAATAGTAATTGCTGTACTATGTGTTGTGTAATAGAGAACAAAACACTTTAAGTAACATATTGAATGCAATCTGCAATGTGAAGAGTGTTTAATAACCCATCACGCAGCTACTGACCTGAAAGGATTTGCGGTAAACACAGCCGCATGAGGGAGAAACACACCAAGCTCCACACAGCATCCAGGTTCCACCACAGAACCAGACCACCCATCGGATATCTGTTAAACCCGTTTATAGCTTCCAAAATGACATTTCTTCTGGCCAATACCAGGACTTTCAGTACAAAAGAACCATAAAGTGCAGAGAGTAACAATAAAAGAAAGATAACTAGAAAGAAAAAAAGCAATTAACTTCACTCTCAAATTAGGTATTGCTGTAAATCAATTTAGCAATTTATGATAGAGATAATGAATTTAAGAGATTGATATCTTTGTGCATTTACAAATACTTTATGCAGTCGACTCTCAACAATCTGCTGACCAGAAATCCGCACATATACACAACTGAAACAGTGAAACTTGCAATTAAATAAGATTGAAATTTAGGAGTGAATGTGATGCTATTCATCATCATGATGAATTACTTAGCAAATTGCTGATTTACTGTACCTTATTATCATTTTTTTAAATAACTGGTGTGAATTTTGGCAAAAGGGTAGTTAATGTGTGGCACAATTTATAGCCATCTCTATTCATCGACACTCAACATCGTGACTACGAGTGGTTTGGATTAA
The DNA here is from genome assembly GCA_038373885.1 of Cheiracanthium punctorium. Classification (NCBI taxonomy): domain Eukaryota; kingdom Metazoa; phylum Arthropoda; class Arachnida; order Araneae; family Cheiracanthiidae; genus Cheiracanthium; species Cheiracanthium punctorium. Next base: position 35,597 of record JAWZYV010019562.1, read on the forward strand.
GCAGAAATTCTTTAAAGGACAGCGCAAGGGAGTTACTCCTATATGCCAAGAAAAGTTTTGAGGCTGAATCACTGTATGAAGAACACTGTAGATTGGATACTCAGTGGGGATGAAATTGTCAAATGACAGGCAAAGATGTCATTCAGTGTTAATAAGGTAAACACTTTTAAGGTTCAACAAATGAAGAAGTTTCAGACTCAGATTCTGATGCAGAAACTAATAAAATTCTCATTAATGGGGTTAGATTTTGGGGAGAAATAATTGAAATTCTTGGCACAACAAAAATATGCAACTGACTAGTAAGTTATGGTGTAGTACAAAGTACAATGTTCAATAAAATCTTTGATTAGAGCATCCTAAGGATTTAAAACAAAGATTAACACAAATGTTTGCAAAGGAATAATTCGGGTGAAAATTTCATTTGTTGCATCATATTTTTCAAAATTTTAGTTTACTTATTCTTAAATAAGTGTTGTTTTAAGAAATTTAGATTTGTATGGTAAAAATACTCTGCTGTACATTAATCGCCTGAAATCCACAAAATCCAAAACACGTACAAACCTTTTCCCAATGCTTTGCGGATTTCTGGGAGTCCACTGTAGTTTAAAATGTAAAAAATTTTATTTTTGGTGAATAGCAGAAGGAAAATTTTCCAGATATATTTGGCATCAAAAGTGTGCAGTGAATTTACTATTATGATAACTATAAATTAATTTATTGGAGTGATGGCAATATACAGTTAAATTTCTTTCATTTAAGGAGAAAATGTTTGTTATTTGAATAAACTAGTATTATGTTCCATGAGAAATCAGTTTGAATATTTAAAAAGGATAAATGTCTGAAACAATCCTTGAAGTTTCTTTTTTAAATTATTAAATCTTCATTACTGGAAGTATTAATAAAAACTGCTTTAAAAATTTTTAATGACTGATAGTTTAAAGATTTTTCTCCCATGAAATGAGAGCATTTAGCACATTAACAGAAGATACACTGCACATTTACTGATAAAATTACCACAGGTATAAAGTAACCAAATTTTGTCAGAAATCTGTTTTGCCTGAATTTGGTTTTGGAAGGTGCAGAAAGTCTTCCCCAAACATACATCCTTCCAATTTAAAATGGAAGTTCATTTCTAAAAAATATTTTTATTTTTGTATTCAAAATTCCAGACCATTAGATCAACGGCCGCACAATGGGCCTGAGCTCGGGACCTTCTCATTTCAGTCATCTACCATGTTCTGTGCCTTTTATCCACTGAGCCATGTTGGGGCCTCAAGAAATGAAAGGATGAATCCCAGCCCAACTATAAAATCATAAATATGTGTCATGATAGTACAATGTGCTTCCATTTAAACTTATACCTTTAAATAAATAACAAAGTTTTAATCAATTTCTTGTGATGTTTTTCATGCAGAATGCATTCATTTATTTCTATATTATTGCCACTGTTTAAAAATATTAAGTCAAATTTATAAATAAAGTCTTCAATTAGAAAAAAAAATTAATACTAGAATGACACAACTAGAAACAATTTAAAAGAAAATACCTCAAGATTTGACATTTCATAATTTTCATAGATTTGAGGGATTCTAAGAGTTATCCTCCAGTGCAATTTTCTATTTTGGAAGACCTGTAATAGAGCATAAAATTATAAGAAAACTTAAAGGGAAAAAAGTTAGGAATTTTGTATTGAAAGTTACCTATTCCTTAAAAAGAGTATAAAAGTTTCATTCAAATCTTAAATGAGATTTTTCTTTAAACAGCCTCTATTTCTAGGATATTGGAAAGGCAGGCAATTGGTAAAAGTGGGAATCAATGTCATTGCCTCTTGTGTTAAAGAGATATAGATGTCAATTCCAAATGAGATGAGAGTGAAATCATTTTAAAAAGATTGCATTATCAATGCCATGTATGACAATGAGGACAATTTTGCTTATGAAAGTGATGATAAAAATTTGTCAGATTCTGAGTCTGATTTTATGATGAAAAAGCCATGGAACATGACTTCATCAATCTTTCTGGAAATTCAGATTGTAGCGATCTTGAATTTGGAGGATTTGCTAAATTTTTTTTTTTAAACATATTGATCAGTTCTGGTCATATTTTTTATATTTTACTAATAATGTGATTTTTGAATGGTGTAATGTATTATGTAACTGAATATTGTGAATTGTGTATTTCGATTTTTTTCTTTCTTTCATTTTTTAATCTGCGGGCCATCATAAATTGGAAATTTTTAGGGTTGGTTTATACGAGAGTCAAGAATTTTACCAATCTTTCCTCATTCAAAATAAGGGGGTCGGATTATATGTAAATGGGCTTATATGTGCGAGTACATACGGTATTTATTTAAAATAGCCTCCTTTGTCCAAGATATTCGACATAATCTGAAATTTGACAAGTGTATAACACTAAAAGAATGAGAACGTGAAAGAAAAGCGTGATTAACCTAAATCTTGCATTAGGTATTGTTTAGGTCTATTTGGCAAACTATGATTAATAACAAGCTTTTAAAATTTGTTAGGTTTAAAATTGGGAGGTGCATAAAGTCCATCAGCTTTTATAAATATTGATTGATGTACAAGTATCAAAATATCAAATGCTGTTTAGAAGGCGGAGAATGAAATAGAAATGCAAATTTAAAACTCTGAATCAATATTTTTAAGCTTTTTACAGAACTATTAATTATAAAAATCATGAGGAAAAACTTTTTCGAAAATAAAGTTAAAAATCTACAGATCTTTTTAACTTGGCATAAAACATTTTAGAATTCCTTCTTAATCTATAACATCAGTCATCCAATGAATAAATTGTGTTTTTAATACAGTTTAGGTAAGCAATTTCCCTCAAACTTTGAAACCTGAATGCTTTACTTGAAGAGAACTATTCTGGAAAAATTCCTCTTTGATATTTCAAAGCAATGATAGGTCACGAATAATAAAATTTGATGTTTCTTCTTAAACTGTACTATATATAGAAGGCTGATATGAGACAGTAAAAGATTATGTTAAGCCTGTTTTTTTTTAAAGCTAATGAAGGTGGACTATGCACTTCTCGAAGCATACCTCCTTCCTATTTTATTATGCAATTTTGATTCTAACAAATATTTTTACTTTTCATAATGCATATCTAGTTTTCAGCTTTTTATAAGTGCTTTAATTATGTACAAAAACAATACTTTATTAGTATTACATTTTGCTCCCAGAAATCCACAGAGTAGGGAGGAAGGGTTTGTGTAGATTTCAGGATATATATTTAGAACAGAGAATTTTTATCATAAAAATTTAAATTTTATAAAACCGTACTTATTTAACTATAAGCAAATTAAAAAATTGAAAACTATGATGCCATAAATTAAATCTTTACATAAATTATCTATTCATAAACATTTTTTTTTTCAGTGTGGTTTGTTTTCAAATTTTTGGATGCTCATTAGAGCTTTTTTTGAATACTGTACACTAATACTGTTTTTGACTCTTTCAATCATGATTTAGCCCATCATATCTTATATCTTTTGCATGGCCTAACAGCTGGATTTAATTCTTTCTGTGATGATGATAAAATAGGGCTATTACCTGATGGCCTCCCATGTTAGGGGCTGTTGTATCTTTCAAAAATGACAGTGTTTCCGCAATACCAAATGAATTCAGTAAATTTATTTGATTTTTTTCTGTTCATTCTGTTTATGTATAGAGCTAATGTCAGATGATGAAAGGCCTTTTTTGAAGGAAGAACAGGTTTCCTTTTTTCTTTAACAACTTTTCTAGTTGTTGCATCTTCTAATTAGATATTACTTCCTCTTCAAATGACTTGAAGTCAGGCAGGTAAATCAGAATTTGATGGCAGGCATTCATCATTAGATCCATCTAAGCTTATAGTTTCTAAATCAGAATCACCTTGATTGTTAAGCATTCAACAACTTCCTTCATGGACAACTTTTTACTTTTGTTACTTTGCATATAGCCTACAAAGAGATAAAAATGAATTTCAGTGAGGGTAATTTGGAATAAATAGACAAAACTGTTGTGTCAATTATTCAATAAAAACCACAAAATACACAAAATATATGTAAAACACAATATTTTTTACTGATAATATTCTTTTATATGAAAACAAAATACAAGGTTCATACTAATAGGCAACCTGGGTTTACTATTAATAGAAATAGTATAAAAATACATGTTTGCTTTGAGACCTAATGTCCTATTAGTAGAACAAATATTAGATTTACATTTTCAATACAATTTCTAATTACTTTTTTAGTTAAAAGTACTGAATTGTGCATAAAGAGTCTAATTTATACCATAGGATTTTTTTTAAGATGCAGGGAATTACATATAATAATATTCTGAGAACTTATAAAAGATGCATTACTTTTGTTACTTTGCATATAGCCTACAAAGAGATAAAAATGAATTTCAGTGAGGGTAATTTGGAATAAATAGACAAAACTGTTGTGTCAATTATTCAATAAAAACCACAAAATACACAAAATATATGTAAAACACAATATTTTTACTGATAATATTCTTTTATATGAAAACAAAATACAAGGTTCATACTAATAGGCAACCTGGGTTTACTATTAATAGAAATAGTATAAAAATACATGTTTGCTTTGAGACCTAATGTCCTATTAGTAGAACAAATATTAGATTTACATTTTCAATACAATTTCTAATTACTTTTTTAGTTAAAAGTACTGAATTGTGCATAAAGAGTCTAATTTATACCATAGGATTTTTTTAAGATGCAGGGAATTACATATAATAATATTCTGAGAACTTATAAAAGATGCATTGAACTTTTGAGTTGAGATGGCTTGACACGTCCATTATCTTCTCCACTGAAGATGTTCTGCTATCTACAGAGAAAAAATGATACTGTTCTGCAATTTTTGCATGTATCATTAGTAGGACACTAGTTTTTGGTGTTAAAATTCTTGAAAAATGTAAATGTATTCTAATGCTAGCATATCAGGACTCAAGGGGTTAATTGCAAACTTTTTATTTATTTTTAACCAGAAAGTTCAAATGATGTGCTGTCTGTATCCAGTATTTTCTTCAAAAATTCTGACTTGTAGTGGCACCTGACACTTCGTGTAATTGCCTGATCCATGGGTTGTATAACAGCTGTTGTATTAGGAGAAAATTTAACCATAATATTATCAGTATGTCAAACTGTTTCATCTGGATGTGCTGTACAACTGTCTAGCAAGAGAACAATTTTGCAATCTGAAGCAAGCCCAACACTATCGTTGCGTCCTCTAGCATCTTTTATGAACTGATTAAAAAACCAGTCTTTCATCAATTCTTGAGTTATCCATGCTTTCTTATTGTTTTTATAAATATCGGGCAGAAATTTAACATTTTTAAAGCTGATTGGTGAGCACTTTTTCCCACTACTAGGGGCTTAGATTTATGTGTGTCAGCACCATTGCTGCACAATAAAATGGTCAGCTTTTCTTTAGCTTCCTTAACCCCTGCAGGTATACTCTCTTCACCTATGACGAATGTTTTTCTAGGTAGACATTGCCAAAAGAAGCCTGTCTGATCCATACTGAATATCTGCTTAGGGTTCAAGCTTTTTTCTGCCACTAACACAGAAAATGATTCAAGAAAAAATTCTGCAACTTCCGTATCTGATTACAGCTTTTTGCTGCAAGCTTTCAAATATCAAATGCCATGTCTCTGTTTAAATCTAGAGAGCCAGCCTGAACTAAAATCCCAGGGTTCAGGTATTTTTAGTTCAGCATGGATCTCTCATCCTTTTTCTTTCAAGACTGGCCCAGATATTGGAACACCATCATTTCTACATTGCTTGAACCATTCAAATAATACTGCATCCAGCTCTGATGATTTTGCACCAAGCAATGATTTTCTTTTTTCCATGCCAACACTGAATCACTTTTGCTGTACAATTTCTGCAATCTCTCTGTTTTACCAGATATCGTAAACAGTTCTTACTGCGATTCCATATGAATCGGCAATAAAATGTGAAGTTGTGCCATGTTCCATTTTCTTTAAAGTGTCAATTTTTTGCATTACCTAAAATGCAATATCTTGCTCTTTGCACCGCTGCATGAAGTATTATCATTACTCGGTTTTAAACTTTCCATTTTCTGGAATAAACTAATTTTTCAATCAATGTTTAAAATGCTCAAAGATAACAGATAGCCTACTTTTTAAACATACTAATTTTTATATTAATTGTATTGTTAATTAGTCTATTTGTTAATTACAACTATGTATTACTTATTATATAACTATCATTAATGTAATTATTAACATTAAAACCATATTAGGAACTGTCTGAAATTCCTAATATGGCTTTAATGTTAATATGTTAAGTCATTATACATTACATCATGTTTCATTGGTCAGTTGGAGTTTTTGTCCCATTGTTGTTTCAAGCTATTTTAATCCTTTGTAGAAAGAATAAGTGCAGGAATCAGGTATGAAATAAGGCTATCAAAAATTATGCAACACTACAACAGGGTGTCTACCACATAAAGTACACTTGATTTCTTGACCTTTTCTTGACTTTTTCTTGACCATAGCAAATACAAAATCCTAATGTCCCCGGATGCAGAATATGTGCGATCCGGCGATCTAGGATCGGGGGAAATTTTGAAGAAAATATATACAACTGATTTCAATTATAACAATGAATTACAAAATTCTAAGAGTTTTTCTTTCCCCTTATCATTTTTAAAGTGATTTTTTTTTCAACATTTTCACCGATCAGCCATTTGCTTTCTGTTAACTTGTACAAATTGCTATTTAGTAAACATGCATGTAGCTTGTACATTGCAGATCTTTTAATCAGGCTGTAACGAAAGTTTTCCGCCAAATTTACTGGACGCAGCTCATGCGGCACCCAGCGATTGAACTTGTACGTCATAGTCCTTGTTTTTGAACTTTAGATACCAAACCTTTACAGTGTCTTATGATACAACAGTAGTACCTAAAGCTGTACACATAATTCGTTGACGTTCTGTAGCTGACTTTTTGCCACTGAATTGGATGTTTTTAACTCGGTTAGTTTCATTTGAGATACCTTGTAATTAATGATAACGATATTTTTTTTACAGATTTCACTGCACAGTGTTCTAAAGTAAATCTCTTTTTTTCCAGATCCCAAAGAGAGTGTGGAAAGATATGAGCAAACACGCCAACGCGAACTGTTTGTGCAGATCATATTTGCGGTGGCGGGAAACTTTCGTTACAACCTAATACATTTATGGTAATACAGAACTTATGCAAGTCTATAACATATCATGAAATTTTGGGGAAATTTTCATATGGGTTAAGGAAAATGTTGAGATTTAAAACATTTTCTATACTCCAGCATCATGCCGATAGAATGAAGGAAAGTTATACTTTTAAATTTAACACTATTAATATATATTAGTAAATATTTTTGTATAGTAACATTAAGTTGCGTGAGTTACTCAATAAAAGAAAACAATATAAAGTATTACCTAAAGATTGTGATAATATGTAATACTTTAAAAAGTAATTATAATCGCCAACACTAGTAAAAGTGAAAATATTTTAAACAAATTTATTTCTTTAAAGATGTATATAAAAAACATCGATTAAAATTTATTTTAAATCAGTTATTTAAAATAAAATTCCTTTACTTCAATTGCAATGCACACACTGTAATAACACTTTGAGTACTCGAGCTTTTGAATTTAATTACCAAAAATGTCCCATTTTAATTTAAAGTCAAACATTAAAAATTGCATTAAAAAAGAAGAATTTAAAATAAAATCAGCCATTTTTCTTTTTTTCTCTATTTAGCCATGCAAAATCGGTCTAATCAAAATCTGTATCCTTTCAAAATCACAGAATCAGTGTGATGTGATAGCTTTTCAGTTTATACAAACTTTCAGATGCATTAAAAAATCAGGAAATTTACATTAATTCAAAATATGTGTTTGTGTAGGTAAGTGATATAAATATAGAAATACTTAAGGGTAAATATTCATTTACCAAAAGGATGCAAAAATATTGAAGTTATTAGCTATAAAACATGGAGATCAGCGATAATTATAATTTTTAAGTAGAATCCAAGTAATTGTTTTTAAAAAAGGAAATGTAGAAAATAAGCAAAACATTGAATTTAAAAGAGAATGAAAGAAGAAAAAAAAATTACTCTTGTTTCCAACATCTTAAACTTTTTTTTGTGTGTGTGTGCAGGGAAAGCGGGTAACTGATATACTTTTCTCAAGTTTTGAAGATATATACTTGCCAACTTTTGAAAATTCCCATTATGTAAAACAACACGCAATTGACAAATTGAACTATTGTCAGTTTAATATACAACTTTTTGGCAGACATCATTTTTGATGATTTCTGCTAAATAACATGTAAAAGACATTTTAAATGAATTTTGTAAATAGTATACAAACAGTATTTTAATGTTTCCCCATGAAATAAACACATGAAAGTCTTAAGTCTATTTGCATAGTTTAAATAGTATAAAATATTAAAATTTACACAACACACACTTAATATATATTTCTTAAACAAACAAAAAATCACACTGGACAGAAAATTTATATGATTTTAAACACATTAGGGAAGGGGGGGGGAAGCAATTATGTGATACATGAAAAGTACTCTAAAATTACACCTGAAAAGGAAGAATTTAAAAAAATATAAACATGCTAAGTCCTTGGCTTTCACAAATATTTTACTTTTCCTAATCAAAATAGCCTTTGTTTCAATTTCATTATCATTTGGTATAATTTTCGTTCATATTTGAGGGATCTTCAATGAAATTTTTTCTTTACTATTTTACATTTTTAAAAGTGGTCAAAAATTAATTTAAATATGAAATAAGAATCAATTTTATTTTTATTTCAAATTTAAATAAGAGATGCGGGTGGCATTAGTAATCTTAAAATAAACAAAACTGCAGAAAAATCACATTAATAATAAATTTTAAGCGATTTTAATTTTACAACAAAATATGGGGCCTACTTTATTAAAATAAAAAAGTTCAAAGAATCATTAAAAAGCATTAAAAAAAACGGAAGTTTCGCATAAAATTGTAAAAATTGGTAAAAAAACGTCAACTTTACAACGAAAGTGTAAAGTTAGTAAAGTATGAACAAGTATATTGAAATTGTCTTAATGATTTTACTTCTTTCCTCATACGTGGAAAATTTAAGTGTGGTGGGGGATTTGTATCTTAAAATACCAAATTTTTGATTTACACTTTTACAAATACTGTACAAGACCATCATCATTCTTTATTTCAAAAAGAAAAAAAAAAAAAAAACCTAAAAAATTCGAGTTTTGTAATCGCAAAATGACGGAACTACGTATAATAATGAAAATGTAGGAGTGGATGTTTTGATTAGGAGGGAAAAAAACATTTGTATAAGAAACTTGGCTTTCTTTTCTTTTCTTTTTTTTTAATCCTTTTCAGGAGCAATTTTACGGTACTTTCATTTACAGTAAATTTTAAGAGATTATTTTGTAAAACAAAATATGGGTCGTAATTTTATTAAAAATACTTCAAAAATATATAAATTCAAAAGAGTGGTGGGATTTGTATTTTAAACTACCAAATTTTTTCACTTAATGAAATCTACACTTTTGAAGTTGTGTACGGCCGCCATTATCCTTTATTTCAACAACAACAACAGCAAATTTTTTTTTTAATTAAATTTCCCATTCCTAAAATAACGGGAATCCGGTTTTGCCAACAAATTTTTCATAATCACGCAAATTTTCGGACCCCGAAATGACCGAAAACATTGTTTTAGGTTCCAATTTTATCGTATTCGGCATCATCTGCAATTTTTCTCACTATATATGCTAGTCTGCAACTAGAGGAGGAAACAGGACACTTGCCCTAAGCAAAGTGCTGTTACGTGAAAATGGAAGAGAGGGAGTGCCAAAACAAAGGTTTGTCCCGGGGGTTTGTGGAGGCGGCGCCGCAAAACAGACACGAATTTTGTACTGACAGTTCCCGCCCCATTCTCTGCCTAAAATTGTTTTATATCAGAGCTGCCATCAATTTGGCTCCAATGCTGACCGGAATTTTCGATATTTTCAAGTGGTATTTCCCGACTTTCTCGCCATGAGAAATATTCAGGTACATTTCCCACTGGTGGAAACCCTGTCAATGAATCGATTTTTTCTTATTCTTTTTAGTACATCAATAGGTATGAAAGGGGGGAGGGGTTATCCCACACTTCCAGAACTGCCGTGGTCTTAATCTTTCCGTGCAGCCAGCTATAAGTTTGGATGAATGTGTTTTTAAAATCTGAAAAAATAAACAATAACCAAGTGGTGTTTATTAATTACTTGCAGCATTTATAAAACACCATAAAGCGCCATTTACAGTAGGAAATAATTTATTGTTATGACTACTCTTCTGAATGACAGATTGTTTCTCTAAGGAGATATTTTACGACCTGAAGCTGCAGCGAACGGTTGTAACCCTCTCCTCAGGTCGGGAGGGAGAAGAGCAGACACTCAGCAGATGCCTACCCCCCCCCCTTCCACACACACCATTAATACGAGACTAAACAAATCAACTTCCTTTCTCGAAATCACTCGTGAAATCAAAATACGATGTTAAGAAAAGATACATAAAATAATTTCTCTCAACGAACTTAACACAGAAAAATTTAGAAACTAAGAGTTTGAATGAAATGGAAAAAGCGTAGTTGAGCTGCTAATCGTGACCTAGTGCTTCATTTCTTGACCTTTTCTTGACTTTCGTGACCTTTTTGCCGTTTCTTGACTTTTCCGTGACTTTCGTGACCTTTGCATGATGGTAAACACCCTGTACAAAAGAGTATAAAATTATAAGAAAACTGGAAGAAAAAGGTGCCTATAAATCTAAAATTAGATAATTAATTTAAAACAACCTCCTTTTTTGAAGACATTTGATTTAATGGGAAATGTGCATAACAATAAAGGAATGAGAACTTGGAGAAAAACAAAATTAACTCGGATCTCACATTAGGTATTGCTAAAGTTGATTTTGCAAACTATGGTCAATAACAAGCTTTTAAAATTTGTTATTTATTAATACTTTAAAAGACAATATGTAGCACATTATTTTTTATCTTTGCTAAATAGGAAAGACTATATGGAGAAAGAAATGTGGTACATACATTTTCATAGCAAAATTTAAAATTTACCATATTTACCTGTGTGTAGGTAGAGAAATATTGGATGAAAAAAAGGCTTTAAAGTGGCGGGGCCAAACTTATACAAAGGTCTTTAATTTTTATTTTTAAATCAGAAGTCAAAAATGCCCTTTTAAAAGACAATTGTTCTCTTCAGCATTCCATAATACAGAGATATATTCTTAGTCATTTTTATTTGCGCTAAGTAAAACTCACCGTTACAAATTAAATGTATAATGGAGAATACATGGAATATAATATGTTTTTCCGTGTCTCATTAATGGGAAATTAAATTTTTAACTTGTATGCTTACTGTTATCGTACTGTATGAAATAAATTGCATCTTTTGTAAGGAAACTTTAAAAATTAATAAAATTCATGTAATGGCTCATAAATTTAAATTAAAAAAATTTGAACATTTTATTATTGCATTAGCTTAGTTATAATGCTTTCTATGAAAATAAGTTTAAAAAAACAGTTATGAATTGATTTGTTGCCGAACAGTATGAGATGTATTCTTTGTCATTTTTATTCATGCTAAGTAAAACTAACCTTCACTACATATGCACCAAATGATGGCAATGCTGGTCATCCTATTTAGGTGCCTCCATAATAAAGTGAATAGTACTTCCTCTAATAAGAAAGAGTCATGTCCAGAGAATACAGTGGGTGGGGTAAAACAACTGATGTGTGATCATATCCAAATTGTTTTTTTTTAATTTTTTGAATTCAGGCCTAGTGTTGTCATGATGAATGACTGTCATTATTTGATACTATCGATCCATTTTAGGAGAATCCATTGGGAAGCTTAAAAAAAAAATCAATTGTTGCTTATACTATTTGCCACAACGAAATCATAAGTTTTAGTAGCTCACAGCATACAACACCCTTTTGGTTCCATGAGATACCTAGCATTACCTTCAAACCACGAATATTCATGTTTGTTGTTGATCAATGGCAATGATTGACTGAGCACATAATAGTATTTTGCTTCCTTGGGTTGTCGTAGAATATTCATCTCTCATCCCTGATGCAAAAAAAAAAAAAACTTTATTGCCTTTAAATCACTTGTTTGCACATGAAAAATAATCTTTCATCATCTCTCAATACCAGTTCATAAGGCATCATATTTTGTTGCTTTTGAATCTGGATTTCAATCATACAGAAACTGCTTACTAAATCACTCCCAATGATTCTGCAAGCTTCTCTAGTGTGACTTCAATCTTCATCGAGTAATGCCTCCAAGTCTGTGATTTTTTTTTTTCTCTCACAAGAACAAGGATCCTCTTTAATACTCAAATCTTCATTATCAAATTGCCGAAAGTATCCTCTACATGATTTATCACCTAGAGCAAAGTTATCAGATTTTCTAAAAACATTGAATGCTCTTCAGCAGCATTTTTCTTCCAATTAAAGTCAAAAACTAAGAGCTCTTACAAATGCTGCATAGTTAATACAAAATTTCATAAATTCAACCCAGTAAAAAAACAAAGTTTTTGCAGGAAACTCAAAGCAAAATAAACTGAATATCATTGGCAGATGTCTGAAATCACTGAAAACAGAGTGATTAATTTGTACTTCCAATACTTTTACAGGAAAATTAAAAAATTTAAACTTTAAAAATCTATAAAAATAGTATAATCAATTTAATAAAACTTTCTTATATATTCCTTAGATTACTTATAAGAACTGACAGCACTAAAATGAGCACATAAAAATTTTATCTTTACATATCACAACACATGTTGCAAAAGGACTAACATAAGTTCATCTTTCAATCATTTTCAAGTGAAAGAAATAGAGAGAATTTTTTAAAGAATATTTTTCACACTATGCTGTTGTGAAATTAATAATGATAAAAATAAATTAGTTTATTAGCATGATAACAATATGTTGTTAAATTTATTTCATTTAAAGAAGAAATTTTTTTGTATAAAAAATGTATTAACTTCAATGTAAAGACAAAGCTGTATATAATAAAAGTTATGGTGCATAAAGAGCAACAGGGTTCTTTTTAATGAGTTAGTTAAGATATTACAGTTGGTGACCAAATTGTTATACTCAAATGATTTTTAATCAAGTTAATTTATTCGACTCAAACTTTTCAAAAATCTAGTAGTCTCAATCCATTTTCTGACTCGTTTTCACTAGCAATACATTTTGTAAGTTGGTAACATGTAAAGAAATTAGTAATTTGGAAATAGCAACATTGCATAAGGAGATAATGTTGTCTGTGTTTGATCATTGTGACAGGAATCACAAAAGAGTGAAAATTACTATATTTCTATTGAAAAGGACTGTTTTGATTTGAGTTAAGTTTCATTGTTTATTTCAAAATTATCAGTTGCACAAATTAACTATTTTTTTTTTATTATTTTGTGTCTTTTTTTTTTTACTTTTATTATCAAAACCCCGAATATGGCAAATTTTTCGACATGAGGAAGTCTCCAGATATTTATCCTAAGGAAAAGTCAGACATAAGAACACTTTTAAAACATACCAATCAGTCTCAAAGGAAAATAACAGAACTACCAGGCATTCCACCGGCTACAATCAGAAATATAAAGAAAGTGTCAGTTGAGAACAAGTCATTATCACTAAAACATAGTGGTAAATGTGGGAGAGAATGCCTCACATAAAGGTCAAGATTCGCAGTCGCCACTCGCCATGTGGTGACTCAGTTTAAGAAAGTGGCGATGAAAGAAATTCATTACGTTCGCCACTTTTTATTTTATTAAATTTATGTGTTTTGGGTTACAATTACTGTTTCTTTTTCCAAAATACATGGACAGAATTTACAATTCACTCAGGAAAAAGAACGGCAAAACGTATCCCCTCCCACCTCACCTCACCCCTTTTACATCATTCTATTGTAAGAGATGATGTAAGGGGAGTATTGAATAAGTTGACACTAATCTCACGAAATCGCAGATGTAGCAGACACGCCTGCAAACCGGAGTGACTCACTTCAGTAGGAATGCACAGAATAGAAGACATTCTTGCTCATGCACTTTCTTGGAACAATCCTTTCTCCAACCACGTGCGTACATAAAAAAAATCCATATTTTATAACAAAGTCATGTGGGACTTCCTGATTTTTAAATGATAAAACCAAGTGATAAAACCCAGACATAAAACCAAAAGTAAATACGGCTTGGTTCCCTTATTACATTTAAATTAATTGTAGTCAAAGGTGCAGTGTTGCTGAATGAAGAATTCAAAGATAACGCAAGTGCTTTCATAGAACATTAATATGCATGAGTTTTTAAAACGAGACCGCATGTTTACACATCATCGTAAACACGTGGCTTCGACTCCTTTCAGACACATTGTCCTGTTTCTAGACATCCTGTCACCTTGCGAAATGCAATAACTATCGCAGGAAGGAATTCGCCAGTGTTTTGAAAAGCAAGAGGGAAAGGAGGGGGGTATTAGTTTCGACGTAATTAAGAAGCTGTGAAGCAAGGACGCATTTAAGGGGGTGGTCTGGACACCCCCTCCCCTGAAATTATTATTCTGTGAAACATTCTGCCTTTTTTACTGTTTGGACCCCCCCCCCCCCCGAAATGTTTTTCTAGATACGTGCCTGCTTCGAAAAGACTCAAGAGAGTAAAATTCGGAATAATTCAACTTGCAAAATAAAAAAACTCTATGGTATAAACTACGGAGAGATTTAATAAATTCGACTTTATATCCGAGAGTCAACTGATGAATGTGCATATGTTAATTAACCAATTAAATACCGAAAAAAATGAAGCAAGTCAAATTAACCGATGTATTTAATGTAAATACAAAAGCAATACATTTATTTTAAATTAGAATTTAAATAAATTTCAGTTACTCTATTTGTGTTATATTTTATGAAAATGTTCCAAAATCAACGATCTATTCTTCTTTATAGTTTTTAGTTTGAATTGAACACTAAATTACATTTGTTCCAGTGTAGTTTAGTACTTTTTTTGGCAGTTTATACAGTGATCGTATGTATATTTTAAGACTACTTTTCATTGATAAATAATACACTGGACAATAGCACGTGATCGACGATGGCTTTAATAGAAATTTTCAACAAATCTATTATCTGGAAAAATCGGTAATCCGGCACCGCGTCATTCCCGCCGAACCGGATTATCGGTGCTGCACTGTACTGCATATTCAGCAGAATTCTAAAAATTCCATCAGATTTCTTCCACCAGACAAATTTAAATGAAAAATTAGGTAGTGAAAACTTCAGTAATTTTAAAATTGTAAAAGAACCCATCCAAGCTTTAATTACTATACCACACAGTAATGCTGAAGTAGAGAGAATTTGGAGCAGTGTTAAAAATATTATAGGTGACAAATCCACATCAATGGGCAGAGAGTGTTTAGAAAACATGCTATTTGTAAAGACTGCTAAGGTTAATTTCATGCATTTTAATGATGTAATTGAATTGTGGTGGCATGACAGCATAAAAAGCAGAAGGCCATGCTTTCAGGATTAAAATATAATATTTTAAATGTTTGTGTTCTTTATTCAGCCTGATTTTAATTTACTTATTTTTCATTCATTTAAATTATTGACAAAATTAAATGAGCTATAGTAAGTATTTTTATTATTATTAATTTTAAGAAATGTATACAAAACAACATTGTATTATTATTCATTAGTCCTGAAAAATTTAATTTTTTGATTATATTATATCCAATATTATACCTTTATGTACATACATATATTTTAATTACACATACATTTTTTCTACGTGCGTAAGATACCGTTCAAGTGGCCACTGGTCACTCAAAATTTCTGAGTCTTGACCTTTAGCCTCACAAATCCTTACATTGGGAGGGAAATTAGGCCAACAATATGGAGCATCGTAGAAAGGCGCTGAAAGTTATAAAAGCCTTGTTGAATGACTCTAGCATCATTATCTGACAGAACATTATGACAAAATGTTAAACAAATAAATTTCAATTTTTTTCAGTCTCTTAAAAAGCCTAAATTGACTGAGATGATGTGTGTTAAACGACTAGCATTTTCTAAAATGCATAAACATTAGATTGTAGAAGACTGCGAGAAGGCAACCTGAGTCACATGAAAAGATTTTTTTCAATTATGATAGTAAATTCTTTACCTTACATAATACTATTGATATCTCAGGTTTATTTTTCTGACAACTGGTCTATTTAGATACTTCAGGAATATTCTAAGTTTGTTCGTTATTAGCACCCATGAAAAATTTGATGAAAGCTGCTTCGTTGAAAAAGGGAAACATCCTCTGTCCATTATGATATAGAATATAATTCTCGAAGGGGAATGGTCCAAATGCATTTATTTGAAGGCGTTATGTGTCAAGACCAGTGTCTGCGAGTTTTGAAAATCTGATTGCTTCCACAAATGATGGAATGATTTCCAGATGGCAATTGTGCCTTTATGCAGGACTCAACAACATACCATGAAGCCAAAAAAATATTAAATTCTCTAAAGAAAAAATAAACCTTTTGGACCTGTCTTGCATTTTGCCAAACCTCAACTTGACTGAAAATGTATGGGCGACCCTAAAAAATGAAATTTGCTAGGATAAAATAATTACTAACAAAAGGGACTTGATGTAAAATACTATTAAAGCATAGCACAATACACCTATACTTCAAGAAATAGTAAAAAAATTCAATGCCAGCATGCTGTAATGCATAAAAATGCAATTGCTCAAAAGGGAGGATTCACTAAATACTGAAATTGTATTTTGAATTGCATTTCTATTCTAGAATTTGTATTGTCCTAAGCTTATAAACATAGCAAATGAAATGATATCTAAACCCTTAAAAGTGCGTGAAAGATATGATTTTCCAATGAGTATAATAATTTGGCCACCCACTATAGTTTGACAATCCAGCTACTAACAGCGGGTGGAATCTACAAATAAATTTTATGGGTTTATTTAAATTCTTGGGACATTTTTCATAAATCAAATATAGAATACATATATTTATTTATCATTTGCCACAAATTATAAATGCAGTGGGGGTTCTTAAAATGATTTGAAAAATAATCTAAAACAGAGAAATCTCATCACAAAGAACACTGAAGCTTTATTAATTAGTTGTAAATCTGATATTTTTTTATATGTGTATTTACAATTGTCTAACCTAGGTTGAGTTCAATAATTACAGTGAAACACTGATTTAACGCTACCTGCATTTAACGTTTTCCCACCTATAACATAATTTTTTATTGGTCCCAAATATTTTCTTATGTTTGTAATGTTATAAAATTCCATTAATAACATAACATTTCCTGCATTTAACATTTTTTTGGAATCTGATACCTTGGATGATGATTGAAATGACCATGAGGAACAACCCCATGAGGATAGCATTGAAGGTCAAGGAGAAAAATTACAACTCATAATCATTAAAAATGTAATTTGTGAGGAAATTAATTGTACATACAAGTTATGTAAGTACAAAAATTATTGTACTTACATAACTTGTTGAACAACTGATTTTTTATTTTATTTAAATAATCATATTCGTCATCTCATAAGTCATAGTGGTTTTTTTTTTTTTTATGTTTGTGGATACTATTTTAGAAGAGATTTTCTGTAATCTAAAACAGAATTTTAAAATCTAAACCATAAACCTAAAATCAAAACACTAATCATAAACCATTCAGGTAAAGCAATTTTCTGAAATCTAAAAACCGATTTTCTGAACTCTAAAATTTTCTTTTAGCTACAATCAGTCATTCTTTCGTAATCCATTCAAGAAAAAGAGATTTTTTGAAATCTAAAATGAATTTTCTAAAATCTAATGCTAAAATTTTTCGTTTAGCCACAACCATACACCACGCAATTTATCAAAGCACGCTTACCTTCTCTCAAAAAACCTATAATCCACAGTGAAAATCCACAAACACAATTAACGGAAAAGAAATAGTTTATCCAGAAAAACGGATCCGAAAAATACGAGTGCAAGGAACCGAAAACGTTTGTCGTTAACCCCTCTGAGTTAGAGATGGCCAATGATTCGATGAGTCGAATCAGTGATTCGAATCTTAGTACTGAGTGGCTCAGTCTTTACACCCACTCTCTATTGATTCGAATCTCAAGCCCTCAACTGTGGGGAAATACATTCCAAGTTCGAAGGGAAGGAAAACTTATTTTCCCTTTGCCATTCCCAGAGATTTTCCCTTACTCTTTCAACTCTTTTCGACTCTTTACGACTCTGAGTCAATAGATGATTTGAAACAGCAAATGAGTGGGTGTGGGTGAGTTGGTCACTGAGTTGGTGCAGCAACGAATCTTTACTGATTCAGTGTTACGCTCTGTTTCGGTGATTGTATACGATCGTTGAGATTTGTTAGTTTTTCGAATCTTCTATCGACTCAGAGTCGAAAGGAGTCGAAAAGAGTTGAAAGGATGTTTCATTTAATTGAAGTTTTTTTTTTTTCGAATCTTTAGTGTTTCATTTCTTGGTTGGTGGTCGGATTTAAAGTTTCATCTGTCTGTGGGTGTGGAGTGGGTCGAACATCGTTTGCTTTTGGCGGGGGGTATAGGCGTTACTTCCTAAGGGCAAGAGGGGTCAATCCCCCCCCCCCCCGAAAAAATAATTAAGAAAAAAAAACGGAACGTTAAGTTTACATGGTGGCGGGTTTTCATGTGAAGGGAAATAGAATGAAATAAAGTTAGGATTGTGCTTGTCACTTTTAATGAAGGATACAGGGGCGGTATTAAGCGCTCTCACAAAAGGACTTTGTAGTAAGCAAAATAACATTTCGCTTTATTGCTGCAGATTTCGTTTAAGATATTTTTTTTACCTTGTTTGTCGTTTAAGGGGAATTATTTTATTTTCTTTCGTAATTCAGAGAAATACAAAATAGGGTCTAAATAAGCAGTGGAGTAGTTAGTGTTATTGACAGTGGCGTAGCCGGGATTTTATTTCGGGGTGGGCTGGGTATCAAATTTAAAGATAAAGTTTAATTGTAAGCTAAGTAAAGGGTCTCATTTTTTTGGGGGGGGCAGGAGCCCCTCAGTAGGACTGGGCCAAAAATCGATAAATATCGACATATCGGTTTTATTTCAACATCAAATATCCGATATTCCCATTTTCATTTCAGTGAAATCTCGAATTCGATAAAGGTCAAAAATACAGGCCGGTCAGGGGCGTAGCCAGAAATTTTTCATGGGGGGGGTTATGACTACTGCAACTCATATATATATGGTAAAAAATTCCTCATGGGGGGTTATGACCCCCCTAACCCCCCCCTTGGCTACGCCTCTGAGGCCGGCGATAAGAAAATCCTGAGATCAATACCAGCGTGTGATGCTTTTGCTACTGCTTTCTCTCCGTTGATGACGATGCCGGATCGCAGAAAAAACAGCTCCATGGTTTATTAGTCTAATTACCATAATTAATTAACGTATATCTCGGAACCTATCCACTGGAGCGCGTTTTTATTGATTCTCGACCCCCCTAGACTCAACACCCCACCGATACTTAAAATTTCGAAAGCATTGACACCAAACTTAACATTTTAATCTTACAGGCCCAGGGGGTCATACGAAGCTCCCCTATATTTTCAATTTGGACATTTTAAACACTATCCTCCTCCGGCGGCATCTCCAAAGTCTGGAAACCATCCCAGAGCCAATTTCTACATGTTTGCAGTCCTTTTAAGCCTCAATCATAGTTAATTAGTCTAATTACCATAATTAATTAACGTATATCTCGGAAACTATCCATCGGAGCGCGTTTTTATTGATTCTCGACCCTCCCTAGACGTACACCCCATCGATTCATAAAATTTCGAATACTTTGACACTAAACTTAACCTTTTAATCTTACAGGCCCAGTGCGTCATACGAAGCTCTCCTGTATTTTCATTTCGGGCAGTTTAAACACTAGTTTTACTTGAGCAAGGAGAGAGAGATGCTAACTGCCCGAGAACTCAGCGGAGAAGAAACCCGATGAATGGGTGAAGGGTGTTTAAATAGTACGGCTTTCGGCGCAGAGAGAGGGAAAATTTCTTTAGTTGTTTTATTGATTCAAGATTTGAATCATTGATTCGAATCATCGAAGTAGTGAGTGAGTCGAGATTCGAATCAGTAAAATGAGTCGAACCGCCCATCTCTACTCTGAGTTTCCATAAGCTTTTGGAATTCAAACCAACCGCCGCGCATGCGCTCCGTTAACACAACGTATGAAAACATTATCGAACCAAAACTAAAATATACCATATATGATTCTGCTCCCATACAAACACAGCTGCGCATGTGTTAAATCGAAGAAACGAAACGACGTAACTCATGTAAAGCAATACTAACAACATTGACTAAGACATCTCACAAGTGCTTA
>JAWZYV010019564.1:0-22631 GCA_038373885.1 Cheiracanthium punctorium
TAATTAATATTAATATTTTATTAAAAATTAAAATAATAGTAAATTATGTTTGGGTCGTTTAGTTCTAATAGCACGAATAAAAGTCAGTTTCTTATTATCAATATTATATGAGATATGAATTAAAGTATGAAAAAATATTTTAACATAGGGGGAAGGGGATTTTGGGTGCTCATAACTCACTCATTTTCAGTTCAAATTTATTAGAAATTGGTTTCCGGGATTAAAATGAGCTAAATTTTTGAAATATGAAGTGAAATCTAGGGGTTGCTATTGGAAAAAAAGAAGTTGATGCGAATTTTAATATGGAGACGGCCCCTTATGCAATTTTTATGTATAGCAAATTAAAGGGTACGCCAATCGTAAACGATTGGTATCTGTAACTTTGCTGTACGACGAACGACGGCTGAATAAAGTACAAGTGGGCCTTTTTTTCTGCAGCTGTACATATAATTTACAGTGAAATAAAAAAAAAAAAAACTTTACAGGAATTTACCATGATTAAACTATATTTGATTAGCCGTAATTACAATATTACAAATTAGATAACTTGTTTTTGATAAAAAGTAAATTTTGCCGATTATATTTAACTTTATAATTAAAAATCAATAGTATAAATATGTTTTTTTGATAGCCTTCATTTCTTTCAGCAAAAATGGTTAAGATTTGATTAAAACACAAAAAAAATGTAGGTGGTGAGGATATATAACCGAAAACAGTATTAAAATTCTGAAACTAGTTAATGATCGAGAATTTTTGAAGCAATACTACAGCACATAAACAGTTTAGTAAATTTAGCAAACAAACCTTTAAATACGACGGTTTAATTATCGCTAATTAAATTATGACAATGGTGATAAATACAGGAAATATTCGATATTTTAAAATCACCCATAAATCTCAATACTGTAAGATTATGTGGGAAATTTTTATTTGTAAAAGTTCAATTAAGTTTCATCACACTTACTAAATATTGCCTAGATGGAAGGGGGGGGAGCCAATTTATCGTTTTTATAAATATAGTTTATAGTTAAAATGGATTAGAATTAAATATTTTATATAATTTCGCGATGTTTTTAACAATAGCGGATTAGGAGGGAATCAATACCAAAATGTTTAACGCGGCAAATCTGAAATAATAATTCAATAAAAGCGAAATGGAAATAAATTTTCAAATTATACTTTTAAAAAATAAGAATTCAAGTTATTCTGTGAAGTTAAAAATTTGTTCAATAAAAGTAATTTTTCGAGATTTTGCTGTATAAATTTTAAATTTGTATTTTTCTTGCTTTCTTATTTGCTAAGTCCTTGTCAAAAATAAACCTTCAATAAATTACCTTCGGTATCAACCCAGACCTCTTTGATTGCATTCTATTCTTCTCTCTCTCTCTCTTTTTCATTTTTTTTTTCCCATGAAAAATTTTTGGCCTGGACAGTGGACTTTCTGAGGGCCGGTGTTAGTGATAGCAACCTCTTCCAGGGTTTGAAAACAGACACTTTCTTATCATGCTCATGTTTGGAGATTTTGGGGTTTTCCACAGAAGAATCATTAGAAGTAAGTCGTGGCGACCACTAGCCGCAAGATCCACCCCTGCACTTGGAGAAGGGTGTGTTTGTGTTGTGAGATTAAGGCCAATTATCTACACGAGGGATCTAGGCCTATGGGTTGGGTGCCCTTCGTGGGGGTCTTTTAAAGGGGTCCTGATCCGTATTTACGCTTAGTTTCGGAGGAATCCACATCAAACTCCGAATGGTTAGGTCGGCGGACGCGTCCTGATTTTGACCAGATACCTTCCGACTCCCAGTTCAGAGCGCAAATGCGCTCTGCCACTGGTCGGGCCTCAGAGAAGGGAGAAATACTTTTTTTTTTTTACTTGAACATAAAAAACAGTCCCTTTTACCCATAGAAAAACCACGGGGGAAGGGGGTGTAATGATTTTGACCCCCCAACCCTCACGATGTCCATGATTCCCCCCCCCCTTGTTCAAGACCCTGGTCCTCAGACTTATATAATATCTTTTCGCATTGCGCAGGATGCGACATTTAACGGAAAGTACTTTCAAAAAATTTTCAACAAAACTATTATTCTTTATCTATTTTGAAAAATTCAACTACCAACAGCTAGCAAGACGGTGTCTTTGGCAAGGGCATGCTCATATGGGTATGGGCGCTCACATGAGTACTTTTAGAAATAATCTTATCATGAGTACTTATAGAAATAATCTGTTTAACTAAAATAATAGATAAAAAGTTTAGTATGCTATAAAACTGCCTACTATACTTAAGTCTGAAGGTAACCCTAACCTCCCTTTAGGTCAAGCCACCATTTTCGCCCAATATATGGGCGCCCATGGTTTAGTGTATAATGTTTTTCATTAAATGGAGAGTAATAATTTTAGATATTCTGTAAGAAAAATGTGCGAAAGGGCAAAAAGGGGGTCTGTTACTCAGGCCTCTATCTCTAGTTACAGATTGCCGGCTTGGTGATATCCCCAGCCGACCCACAGGTCAAACCTCATATGCGCCCCCATATGGGCGCTTCTGGTTCAGTGTAAAATGATTTTCATTAAATTGAGTGCAATTCTTTTAGATCTGGTGTGAGGGTAAAAAAACAAACGGGGGCGGCTGCTGCCGCCCCCTAATTTTGTTTTCAGAGTGCCGTCCGGGGCGGACCGCCCCCCCCCCCCTTGCTACGCCACTGCTCCAGATCCGTTTAATGAAAATTTTAACATGGCTTTTGCTTTTCAGTTGTTACTACTTTAAGAATACAGTATAACCTCGATATCGCGAAATCGAAGGACAACTAAAAAATTCGAGATATCAAGTTTTCAAGATGAATTAACAAAGATTAGTTCGTAAGGAGAAACACATTTATTGGAAATACCAAGGTTTTCGAGGTATCGGAAATACTTTATAAGCTTTATGCCATATATTTTTGCCAAAGTTTTTTTTTTTTTCTAATGGACGGGCACTTGCTTTGCCAGCATTCGCCACTACTACGACCCGAAACACTGGCCATTCTATTATGTGGGCACCCAATGGGCGGCCAGAATTACCCCTATGAAGGGACGGACATTGATGTCCGTCACTTCATAGGGATTCGAACCCGGGCCCAAAGTGTGATGGCATGGTTCTTTAGCCATTACACCACCTGGTCAGCTTTTGCCAAAGGTTATCACTTACAGATTTTTAAAAAATTCACCAGGTCGTAATAGTCCCACCTTACCCTAAATGCGTAGTATAGTTTATGAAAAAGAAACACTCCAAATTTATTTTTCGAGTTATATTATTATTATTATTATTATTAATTTACTTTTTCTAAAGCCCCTGATAAATGTTTTCCTTTTTCTTTTGTATTTTCTTTATTTTTTAATTTAAAAAACAATCTTAAGAAAGGATGCAATAGTTAAAATTGCAACATTGACTTGAAAAAAATTAGAACGTCTTTGCACAATTATTTTTTTAACAGTAAACGCTTAATTATAATTAAAAGACAAGACAATAAAACCTAAAAGATGCACAGAATTTTGCAATATTTTAATGAAGGAATGACATACAAGTTATCGTCGCAGGTCTTCAGTGAACAGCTTAAGTTTGTACCACCGAAAGAGCGATCGTCGTCACAGGACTTTTGAACAACTTTAGAAAGAAATCAATGATGTTAAACATACGGAAAAATGAATCATGCATCTGCACTCTATGCACTAATTACTGACATTAACAGTAAAGCTGTATGTCTGGTGCAACTTTTCAGAAAAATTCATTGCCTTCAAAAATGAAACGAGGATTCATCCGTTTTTTGAAAATATCGCGAAATTCCGTAAGTTTAGCATTTTTTTCTGTCAATTACGTAACTCTTATAGGTTCATTATCAATGTCAGTCCACAGTGCAATTTGCAAAGAGACATTCTAAAATTTTCCGATTCTCTAGCACTATTAAATTTTTAAAAAAGCTGTTCAAAAAGTTGCACGATTTTCAAGTGGAACAGCCTTAAAAAAATAATGGTAGACATTTCAAATATTCAGAATATTCTTTCACATTGGGCACTCTTATGAACAGTAAACCTTATAAGTCTTATGCAACTTTCGGGAAAAAATTGTTAATCATAAAAATTTTTCCCTTGCGATTTCAGCTGAGGTATCCTTCATTTATGCACCTTCACCTGAAAAATATCGTCAAACATGACATGTCATTAACTTTAAAGTTGATCTAAACGATCCAAAGATGTTTGTACGAATAAACAAAGTCTGCCTCGGGATTGAGTATATTCAGGGTGATTCTTTATAAGCTGTACTAAGCACTGAAATGAAAAATTGTGCCTTTTATGAAATTTTCAGAAAAAAATTCCTAAACTTTGAACTGAAAACCGCAAAGTTTTTCGAAAAGTGACACATTCCGTAAAACTTTCGATCTTTAAGAATTTTTCTTTTTTATCATTTAAGTTCCGTAACGGATACATGTTTATCGTTTATTTCAATGTATAGTACAGCCGGTAAAGCGACATTTTAAAAGTTTTGAAGGGCTTGATATAAATACCTTTATTTTATTCATGTACCAAAATCACATGATTTTTTCGAACGACCGTCTTAAAAAAGGTGCTCAGAATAATATGTAAAGAGACATGCTGAACAGTAGCGTATCGCAAAAGTCAAAGGCCCCACCCGCAAAAAATTTTTCTGGGGGCCCCCTTTGAGTAATTTATGTAATTGCCAGCTTTTTATGCATTCCATTGAATTTATGATGCAAAGTGAATCAAAATGAATAATTATAAAGATTCAAAACAAAAAAATGAAATAAATACTGGACTTGCAAGTTTAAATTTATTTAAAATGTGCAGATTATTTAAACATAAATATTTTTAAAAAAATTAACACAAATTAAGTGTTTTTTTAATGGTTGATCCTACTTCTATTAGGAACTAGCAAATATCCCGTTCTTTTTGCACGGTGAAAATTGCTTTTCTTACTTTCTTTAGTAGGAAAAAAGAATCTGTGCTTGTGTAAATATCACCTCTTCCTAGGAAGTTGTACAGTTCTAGGTGGAAATGTGAAGTTTAGAAAAGATCTCATATTTTTTAAAGTTTTAATTTAGGCTATAAAGAAGCCACGCTGAAATACTCCAAATTGTCATTTTCTTGCAAGTAAATTACTACATCAGTCCTTTTTTGAGAAATATCTGGTAACATATCACCAAAAATGGCACACTTTGGCAATCATTAGGCAGGATTTAAAAAAAAAAAAAAAAAAAAAAAAAAAAAGAAGTTCTCAACGAAGGTTTTCAAATCCTGACATAAGACATTTGCAATCTCACTTCAAATTTTAAAAGTTAATTATATAACTTCTACGGAAAACAAAGAAGCTCAATCTAATAATTCATGGCCCACGGAGATTGAAAAGAAAATTAGGGGGACTCGCCAAGGACATTGACAAATGGCGATATTTTGATCATGGACCAAATGACTGACTATCGCCAAATTTCGCGATATCTCGGCAAAGCTCTCCAAGGTCGACGAAAAATGGCGAGAATTTGGGCATGGACCAAACAATGACTAACTATAGATGTAATATATGAAGATGTCCATAGACATTAAATATTGAAATCCTTTTGGGTGGTCCTGTAAATAAACTACAGTAGATTGGCACCAAAAATCGAGATGCACAACTAGATGTCACAACAATTTTACACATTCGACTCGCGATTTAACGACCACCACCGGACCTCGGCAAGTTGGACGTTAAATCACATGGTCGTTAAATCGAAAGCTTAGAAAAGGTATTGGAAAACGGTCAGGACTTCATCAGATGGTCGTTAAATCGGGAAGGGTCTCAAAATCGCGAGCCGACTGTATATGAAATTTCAACATTCTATGACTAATAGTTTTTGAGATTTGAGAGTTAAATACATATACATGTACACCAAAAGTCGCCAAGCTTGGTGACTTTTTTCGTACGTGACCATGGTCGGACCATTACCTAACTACATGGTAAGACGGTATTGTGCTTGAAATGGATAAATGTCCCTAAAATTGCCATTGACCGTAATGTATTGGAAATATTTTGAGTGTTTCTATAGCAGAAGCATAAATGATAAATACAATTTTTTTTAAATGTAGAAATTCATTTTGTAACCCGTAACAGCATGTCACTTCCGAGTCGTTAGAAATATCCTAATTCCTCTAAAATACGCTTTAATGAATATATGCCCAAAGAGCGCAGTAGAATCTTTTGGGCGGCGCTGTAGATAAACTATCCAGACGAATGGGACCGAAAGTGGAGGGGGGGGGGGGGTTCACAACTAAATGTTACTCCTGAATTTAAAGTTTCAACATTCTACATCTAACAGATTTTGAGATATGCGAGTTTAATAAATTTTGGCCCATAGAGCGTAATGTATTTAGAATCTTTTGCGCGGCCCTGTTGATAAACTATCCAGTCGATTGGGACCAAAAGGGGACATGCACAATTACGTGTTAGAACAATCATAAATATAAAGTTTCAACATTCTACGACCAATAGTTGTTGAGATATGCGAGTTACATACATACGTACATTAGAGATGAGACGGGCTCAGCCCGAGCCCGAAAGCCCGAGCCCGAGCCCGGGCCCGAACCGGGCTCGGGCTCTGTAAATTCACAATTGCGTTCGGGCTCGGACGGGCTGGGCTCGTAAAAAATTTCTCCTTTATTGAACATACTCCTTGAAACAGATTTTAAAAAGTGAATTCATGAGGAGAATAAAAGAGTCAAACTCCGGTTATAGGGAACCTCTGGGACCATCAAATTTCGTCCACTATATCCGAATTCACTAAAACCCAGTGTCCCTTCATGATGGATAGAGGTACTGTATGTGAATCGGGCTAATGGTCTGCATTCACTATAGCCGATGTTCACTATAACCGGAGTTGACTGTACTTAAAAAAAAAAATAGTGGCATCTGGCGCCTAGAAGTGCGTGAAACTCTTTGGATATTTCAGAACGGCGGCTTATATTGATTAGTTAGTCATGTGATCCGACATTATTTGATAAACATGGATATATAAAGAATTAAAAAATGCATTGAGAGTTTGCAACTCTATTTGTCTTTAATTTGCTCAAACGGCAAAATTCATTGTATTCTATCAATGAAGTAATTGGATTTTTTTAATCTTTAACTGAAATTTCGGGCTCGGGCGGGCTCGGGCTCCGACTTCAATAATATTGCTCGGGCTCGGGCGGGCTCGGATTAAAAGACCTCGGGCTCGGGCGGGCTCGGGCTTCAAAAAATGAGCCCGAACTCATCTCTAACGTACATATAGACAGCATGGAAAAACTGGTCAAAATAGACTCCCGTCGGTCAAAATGAGTTGCAGACACTTTTATATGAACGTGCAAGCTAGCGTATGATGAGATGCATTGAAAAAATTCTTAAAAGTAGATTTAGAGGTAGTCAAAATTTCGTCGGAATTTGGCCCCCGAAATTTTTCGGGATCACATTACTTCCCGAATACTCATTTATACCATACCTTATTATGATACATTCTTACTTTACTTGTTATCATACATTCTGACTGATTTATACTAAAGTACAAATAAGGAACATTTTCTTTCTCTCACTAAGTGTCTTTTTTAGTCTTCCCATGCTTCAAATACTTTAATGTTTTTGAATTATGTTTTTATTTACTCATCTTAGCTGCCAAAAATAAGAATTCGATAGTCTAATAACATATTAAAAATGTCAGAAACTACATGATGATTTAACGAAGCGAAGTTAATAACTCTTTTGGGTATTATGCGCTACCGGGCCTGACATTAACCCTTTGAGGCGCAACCCTTTCCCAATGCTGAAAAAAGGGCAGTCGCTGCCATCGCTCGACTTAATTACCAGCAAGATGGCGGACGATCGAAACGTTCATCACGTGGCACAGATCTAGAGACCCTTTTTTTGACGCAGCTGCCTATGCCGCACAGCCAGCTGTAGTTAAGTCGAGCGATGGCAACCTCTGCCCTTTTTTCAGCATTGGGCAATCTATCCAGCTGTTCTCGCATTCTTCCATTTTTCAGCAGATGTCAGTGGTGTTAAAAATAATCGTGACAATTTTTTTACGGGACATTACGTGCTAAAATGTAAAGGATTCTCGTGGAGCTATGTCACCCGCAACTATTTTTATAGAAATCAAATCTATTCTTCGTGACTGGCAACAGTCAAAACGTCAGAGTTTGGTGTTCCCAGAGCGGGAACACTGCGCGTTAAAGGGTTAACAGAAAAGCTGTATGCCTCACGCAACTAACAGAAAAAAATCAGAAGCACAAAAATTGCCTTCGAAAACGGTCCGATAATTCACCCGGTTTTGAAATTATCGCGAAATTTCCTACACGTATCATTTTTTTCTGAAAATTTCGTAACTCTTATAGGTTCATTCTCAATGTCAGTTCGCAGTGCAACTTGTCAAGAGACATTCTATAAATTTCCCAGTCTCTCGCGCCATTTAATTTTTTTTTAATTCTGTTCAAAAGTTGCATGATTTTCAAGTGAAAAAGCCTTAATAATTTTAACCCGAAGTAACTTGTTTATTGGAAAATAAATAAATAAATAAAAACCTCTCGTGTCGAGCTAAGAACACCAAGAACATCAATCCTTTCCCTAAAGATTTTTTGCTGGAAAGTTTAAAATATTTTTTCTTCTTTTTAAACCCAACATCGTTACATTCTAGCATGGCCATTATACGATGACGGTCCGTGTTTGTCTTAGCAGAGAACTACCACTTATCTCCTCTTTCTCTCTCTCCAAAACGAAAGAAAAAGGGCCCACGGAGGGGGGGGGGGGCATCCGATCGAAATCGAGTCACGACTCCCCTTTTTCCTGTGTTGCGCAGCAGGAGAGAGGGGGGAGGGCAGGTGAATGGGTTTTTATTTTATTTTATTTTATTTTGTGTTTTTTCTACAGGCGGTGGGGCCACACTGTGATTAGTGCCTCAGCGAGGAGTGTAATCATGGTGTCAACATCCAACCGATGATATGCTTTGGTCATTATATTTACTCAGAGGTACCCGTCTCTCCTCCTCGCTCGGAGGCGGAATATCCGCCATCTGCCTTCCTTGCCTGCTGGCCCGTCTACTCGATCGCTTGTCATCGGGATCGCCGAGAGGAATGACGGGCTGGAGGATCGGGCCGCCATTCCGGGCCACGGTGTCGGGTTTGCTTGCGTGTCATGTATGGCAAGCCTACACGGAGGCATGGGCGCCGCCAGAATATTTCCCGGGGGGGGAGGCAACGACTACTCCATTGGGGGACAAAGACTACTTCAACGTATGGTTACTGTGTTGAAAAGAACAAAAAAGCAAGGGAAAACACTGCATACAAAAATCCAGGGGGTTGAAAAGTGCCCCCCTTGCCCTATGCTGCCGTTGCTATGCTGGCGTTGTTTTAATTCAGATATCAATAATTTTAAAAGCTCTTTAAAATTTCCCATGTTAAAAGAATTCTCTCGCTCGCCATGTCCTCTAAATGCCAGTTCTTGCTTACTTAAAAACAATACTGCTTTGATGGGTAATTGTCCATTCATAAGCGTTTATTCAGGCTTACCTTCTTGATAAATTCAGCAATATAAAGTCCAGAGTTTTCCAAACATATATTCTCCTTACACCCTCTCCTTACTGATTGGCTCTCGTCCGAGCCAGTCAGTACGAATCAATACAGTCGAGTTCTCAAGTTCAGCCGCCGTTAAAAAATCTTTCAACGGCTGTATCAGCTCCATACTCACTATGCCGGAGAGGCTGCTTACGTAGTCGTTGTCATGGCAACGGTGCTGCCAATTTTCTTTTCAGCGCTCTGGGCTGAACCAAAGATTTTCCCAATTGAATTGCGGGAAGATAAAAGTGCTTTTTTTCTGAATGAGCGATCCGGCCACAGTACGGTTTTTTTTTTTTTTTTTTCGGAGATTTTTTTAATTTAGCGTAGGAATTCCACAATTCTAATCTGAATTTAGGAAAATTAGTACAATAAATTATTTTAAAGTATGTGCTGATAATTTCAAGTGCAGCCCGGCTGTACTTGCTGCATCCCACGAGCCGCCACTGACACACACACACACCACTTATATCTATCCGCCCGGGTGTCACCCACTGTAGCTATGCTACTGCAGCCACACGATAGTCCCTAACCCGGGACCTTCACACTTCAGCCATCTACCATGTTCAGTGTGTTATCCACTCGGCCATTGCTTGTCTTGCAGCGCACGCAGATAGTTAAGTCTAATATATATATATTTTTTTTAATCGCGGAACTTTTGCATAACTTTAAAGGTTTTTCTTTCAAGAAATCAAGCAAATTTTGAACAGTTTTTTAAGAATCCAACCGCCATAGAGACACTGAAAAGTTTAAGACTGTCTCTTAACTATCTGTAGTATGCATATACACTATTACAAACATGGACCTACAACAGTCACGAAATATTTAGGAAAAATTCTTAAAACACTAGAGGCCAAGGCACCCAGACTCGCTACGCTCGCTTTTCGTATGAGGCATTCGGCCCCTAATAAGGCTTATTCGTAAAAAAGACATAATTTCAGCACACAAAACCCGAAGATTGGATCAGATAGAATGTTACTGAGCAACACATTGCTTGGTTCTTGCATGTTCATTGGTGCATAAAAATTTAAACTTCACACTACAGTAGACCCCCTCCCCCTCATAACACGGAATATATTTTGTTATGGGAATCCGTGTTGTACGGGTCCTGAGCTATACTCCACCTAGAGTGCGGACTCCGCTTATAATCGCTGGAAAAATTATTTGCACTCCTCAGAAACACAATGATATTTAATGTTGCCATTCAAAAGTTATATTAATTAGGAGCTAAAGCGTAATAAAATTAGAACATCTGTTTCAGCTGTATTTTTAATAATGTAAAATCTATTGGACACCTTGCGAATTTGCCACCCATGGCGTATTTTTATTATTTGGCGACTTGCATACATGTAAAGTTAATAAAAGCTACGGTAGAGATAGGATAGTTTGCCACCAATGGCGACTTTTCATTATTTGGCGATTTACACATGCTCACAACCTATAATTACTGTTCATTTAAGGTTACCGGAAAACCGTTATCCATATTTTCATTTACATAATCGTTTGCAGATTGGCGTACTTAGCACCACGAATTATACCATCTCGTCGAGCTAGCAAATATCCAAAGTGTACTATAACTGTTATAATGGCATAGTTAACGCCGCCAAATAATTCTACTGGTAGCAAATAATCCAGCTGGACCGAACCGGCTTTAAAATAATCTGCATTTTAATTATTTTTCATTTTCAAGATATTAGTTATTCTGTTTTGGAAAAACGAATAGTCGCTAATTCTAAACTCCTGTTGTCTAAGCGAACTTACTATTTGAAAATTGTCAACTTTGTGTAACACATTTTGAGTTACTTATTTCATATAGTTTTTATTTTGGCGTAAAATGGGCGTAATTCTAACTCATGTTTGTAAATTTCACGCGATTCTAGATACTTGGAAACGCTTTGTTGCAAAGGAATGAATGATTTTATGCCAAATCTGGCAACCATTATGTTTATTTTTTCGGTTTTTATTAATATCTTCTAAAATAATTCGATTTTCGAAATTTAGGTCAGCTTAGCAGGTTTCTCGGAATTTTTCGAAGGAATCTGTGGGCACCTTAGTCGAAACTCAAATCCCATCGGTTTAGGAGGAGATAGGGGAACAAGCTTTGACAGCGCCAGCTAGGGATGGACGCGAGACGCGAGAATTCTCGCATTGTCTCGCGAGACGAGACAGGCATTTTTTTGCGAGACGAGACGCGAGACGAGGAAGAAAATATTTTGCGGGACGAGACGCGAGACGAGACAGAGTCTTGTCTCGCGCGAGATTTCTCGCATTTTTTTCCGTCTCGCATAAATACGATCTGAAAAGCGACAATTTGCCTGAAGCCTCTACCGTTTAACTTGCGTCTCCTTCGTTTTCGGTCCTGGTATACTATCAGCACTCTACAATACGCACAAACACGTAACATTTAAAATTAGAACAGACGAGAGATATACAAAACACACAAAGGAGAGTATAAAGAAAGAGGCGGAAAAAAAAACAGAAAGAGTTGAAAGAAAAATAATAAGTAAATAGGAAAGGCGGTACGGTATATTCAAATCTGACCACTTTTAGACGGGGCCCGGGGCATTAAGGTTTGGGCCCCCCTTACTATCCCCTTTTTTACGCATTAAGCCCCTTTACTGAGCCCCCCTTTTTTAAGCATTTTAACCCATTTTGACCGCTGTTGTACTCGAAAATTGCATTTCAGTTAACTGTAGTTTTTGTACTTTAATCAAATCGCATATATCACCCCAAAAAAATATCTCTAACTTGATCTAGTGATAGACAATTAGGTAATACCTATATTATAGAGGAAATTCAGTTTTTTCCCCACAATTACTATTTCAGTACATATGAATTTATAATTTAGATAATCGGGATAGATATGGGCCCCCTTTTTCTTCAGGGGCACCGGACTACCGCCCCCCCCTTGCCCCTGTGATAATCGGGTTTCGGGTATATCAGAGAGAGATTAGAAGTAGAGCAACTTGCATTCGCATTGATGCTTAGTCTGAGTAGGTTGAAATATGGTTGAATATCCTTGGTTGAATATCCTTGGTTGAAATATCCTTGTACCGATATTATCCTCAAACTTTCCCGCACGTTGCGGCGTGCGTAGGGGGGGGGGCGCCCACCCTGGTAACAACTTTCTAGGGGCGGTTAAATCCCTATTTTAAAGAGATTAAAATGACATTTTTTATTCTTATATATTAATATCGGACGGAAAGGAATGCAAGCAATTTTTTTAAAAACTATTTCTCTTTTCGTTTATATTATCATGTTTTCCCTTCCTTCGGCTTGCAAAACTTTTATAAATTTTTTTCCTCCCCATCATTTTATCTTGCAGTTGGGTTCCTATTCTAAAATTATCTTCGTCTGTTAGATGTCTTTTCCTTTTTTAAAAAAATCCACACTGGATATACATTAGGGGGATTATGGTTTAATTTTTTCTGTAAACAGGGCGACCATAGCGACTGTAGTACTATCGCTAAAAATTATTGTGGAAAAGTACAAACGGATAGTCGTCAACAAATTAACTGTTCAGTAATTTAAAATATAAACAAAAAATAAGGCGTCTATTAACCAACTGAGATACTATAATGAAATCTAAAAATGCACACACGGTAATGTTATTGGAAATATTAGGCAAATAATTATAATTATCGTTAATATAATCTTGTTTTCATTAAAATAAAAATTACACATATTTTAGAGACTTGGAATTGACGTTAAAGTAAATAGTAGAGATTTAATAAAGACTAAAAGTGTTCTGTTTATAATTTTTCAAGGGTTATCTTACAACCAACTAAACGATAACTAATTCTAATTTGTGTTAATATATCCCGCAGTAATTTCAACAGAGAGGAGATTACTTTAAAAAAAAATCTGTTTTGTCTCATGCAGATATGATTTTAGTAAAATATTCGCTACTTCTCGTATGAAGAGCGGGTGCGCAGCTATTTTAAAACAAACGGTTGTCCATTTCATGTAGTGTCTGAGGTATTTAATGCTACAACTTGAACAGTATGATGTAGAACTACAGTATGATGTAGAAATAACACATTTTGAAAGTCGGGAGTTCTCTGCAAACCGCTAAGCTTTTCACTTTTCTGATCGCGAATGACACTGACGTAGTTTTTTGAGTCATTATATTGCAATGATGCCAGGTAATACTCATGACGCAAACTTTACATCAAGAGTAAAATAATTTTGCTTTTATTTTAGATTCCACATCACTGGAATTAATTGAAATTACTCATGTTAGGAAAATTTTCGTTTACTACAGTGCGAAGAACGGGCACGCAGCTAGTAAATAAAAATAAATACTATATTTTCGGTGTGACATTATATATACGGATTAAATCTCAATTTCTTTTACTTCAAATGCCGATATATGCTGATATAGTTATTAATATATCTACTAATGTGGCTACATGTAAGTAAATGTTATTATTAATATTAATTTTCAATAAAATCCCAATAATAAGTTAGTATAAAATAGTAACGAAATCGCAGTCCTTAATTTTGCGAGACTCGCGAGACGAGACAACAATTTCTTTGATAGACGCGAGACGAGACACAGTGTTTGCGAGACGAGACGAGACGCGAGACGAGACAGTGGTTTACCACTGCGAGACGAGACGAGACAGCCCCGATTCTCGTCTCGCACGTCTCACGTCCATCCCTAGCCGCCAGCGGCCTTTACTTTTTTTTAGAATAGAGAGACACGATGTTTTGTAACTGATTTTGTAATATTTCCCTAAGCGGATAACTTTTTGGCCTATTTTCGAAGGTAATTTTCGTGTCTAACAGTTTTTTTCAGAAAGTTGCATGTGACATATAGGTTGGATGTTAATGTTAGTCTATAGTGCAGTTAGTGAAGAAGCATTATTGACTTTTTCCAGCGATTAACATCAAGAGTTTGTTTTTAAAGCTATTCAAAACTTCTGTGACGCCTGTATCACTTTTCAATAGAAACACTCTTAAAAATATCTAAGTATGCTTGATACTCCAGAATATTTAGAATACATCTCTTCAGAAGCTGTACTGCGTGTGACATGTTTACATTGGTGTATCAAGAGAGCGGGGGCTAGAGCCCGTTCAAGGCAATTGCATTCCGTGACCAAAAGAAAAATATTGGTCTCCACAAGATAGGCCCCCATTGCTTGCTAACAAAAATTATAATTCGGCTCTAAATTGTTATACAATAACTTAGTGGCACACTCAAGAGTTGAATTCGTTTACAGTGAGGACTCAGATCAATTTCATAAAATATGGATACTTTAAATAGCAACTTTTTTTTAAGACTTGAAAATTGAATTTAGTTTATCATTTTTGGATTTTTCTTTAACCTTCATTAATCTCGCCATTTTTAAGAATCTTTTATTTAGCTTGAAAACGAACAAAAATATTTTCCTCCATATTGTAGCTGTTTCAATGGCAAAATTAATGATACTAAAATTATAAACGAAACGTATATGTAAAAACAATTTATTCCTTTTTTGTGTCGCCAAGAAGTTAACTTTTTGGCAGTGACTTGAAAACTGGCGACTCCCGTGAACTTTAATTATGTTGGTCCAGAAGTTAAATGATTCATTTTTAAAACATTACACACTATCAAAAGTACGAATTATCAAACATTTAATGATTTTAAATGAGAGAACGTAGTATTTGTGTATCATTCTGTTTTGAGAAGTGCAATAAGTATCAATATCTAATAATTATTTATATTGTTAATTTAAAAAGCTTAAACTGTATTAGTATAATTAGTAATACTAATTATTACTTAGTTTATTTGAAATTTTTGGGTAAAAAACATATTTCTTGTGAATAGTATTTGGTTTATATATAAGGAAAACACAGGAATAATCGGTGTGTACCTGTTCTTCGTACGGAAATGATCAAATACATGGATCATCCGGATTAATTGTGACTTAACCCTGTCCGGAGAATCAAAATATTCGGATTTTCAAAAAGAACTCAAAAATGATCATATGAGTTCATATTACAAAGAAATCTTGCTAAAACATTTAATAATGCACTTAGTGGTTAAATAATTGGAGCAGATAAATAAAACCATTAATTTATGTGAACTTATTATGCATTTTAAAGGAAGAACTTACATACGAATTTAATGAACAATATCTAAATACATATGTACTTACATAATACTGTAGAGTTTATACATTATCACAATTTAATATAGTTTAAGTAATCTAAAAAATATTTTCATATGTGAAAGAATTATAATTTAAGAAAACCTAAATAAAACTTGTAAGCTTTGAAGCTGAATAAATTTAATGTGTTTACTTTTGTAAGCACAAAATCGAGGCATGAACCAAAAACAAACACACATATAATAAGAGCAAGCAGGAAGCTGTTTCGGGTCTAATATGTAAACCTTTTATCTGGCTCATAGCAACAATTAGGCAAAAAAATAGAGGTTGAGAAAAATTGATTTAAATATTTGCACCAGTTGGTACGGGAAATGGATTCTCTTATTAATATATCCCTTTAACTCCCCCACCCCCCTTGTTTGTGTTCTGTCAAGCCTAAATGAGGGGCATCTACCTATACGGGGGGTGGGCTTGGGCGGAGGACTTTTGAAGGGAGTCTAACCCATATTCACGTAACATCTGGAGAAAATCGCCAAAACTCTAGACCACTAGATCGACAGCCACGCGAGGAGAAAGAATTCCGAACCTGCACACTAAGACGCTTCTCAGTGCTCAGCTTTTTATAAATTCGGCCATTCGTCGGCATGATTGAATAGAAAAGAAAGACTAGAAGTACTGTAAAACACTCTCGTTACAAAAACTGCCCAGAATACAGATGTAGGTTTAAATGACATTGAATTATGT
This sequence comes from Cheiracanthium punctorium, assembly GCA_038373885.1. Taxonomy (NCBI): domain Eukaryota; kingdom Metazoa; phylum Arthropoda; class Arachnida; order Araneae; family Cheiracanthiidae; genus Cheiracanthium; species Cheiracanthium punctorium. The sequence continues at coordinate 16,442 of JAWZYV010019564.1, forward strand.
AAAGTATCGGTATCGGCCGATACCGAAACTTAAAAGTATCGGTATCGGCTCTTTCTGAAAATGAATTTATAGGTAAAGTATCGGTATCGGTCATCGGCGAAAATGTGGTATCGGTCGATCCCTAATGATCATGGATAATTATCTGTGGTCTTCAATGACGTTATGAACGAGATCAATTGTGTATGATTTAATATGCAAGTGCTTATTTAGCAACAAACTTGTTTTGTGGAAAATATTTTAAGAAGAATTCAAAGACGATTTTAAATGAAACATTTTAAATCAGTGACAACTTTATATTTACAAGAGATTTTTACTTTTATTTCTCCACCTTTATGGTATCTTTAGCTCTTATAGTCCTTCCTCTCCGTGAGTGTGCCTGTGCAATAACTTTTTGCAGAATCAGTTAAAAAAAAAAAAAAAAAAAAACGGTGGGCGAAAATGGCGCGTGCGTGAGGTTTGGCCCAACAGTTTTAGTTTTATCCATCCTGACCTTTCTTTATACTGCTATTAAATTTATCCTTCAACGTTTTGATGGCTTCCAGATAAGTCGAGACAAACAGTTAAAAAGCTGATGAGACTGAATAATGAAAGTTTGAGAAGACAAACACACCCATAATCCCCCCCCCCCGTCCACCAAATGAGCAAAGGGGATTGGTCGAGAAACCAGGTACGGTTACCACGGAATGAAACAAACAAAAAAAAGAGCATCGAAAATTTGCCTCTCAGATTAAAGAAGGATCTCATATGTAAACATCTAATTATATTTTCGACAAATTCTTTGAAACTTATAATTAAAGAATCAAGATTCATGGTTTCAGCACAAGAGGCCATTAATAAAAAATTCACTGCGGACCAGTTTAGGCTGTTCCAACGATCATCCCAGAAAGCAATTTTCGTCTGACAATACAAGAAGATCACGATTTGTCATATACCTTGGAGGTCTGACAATGAGAAATTCTAGCCTTCAACTGAGTCATTAACTTTCTGATTTTCTTCTAAGGAATATCATTGGTGTATTAAAGTATTAAGGGGGGGGGCTGAGGAGATGAATGTGGCAGCGTCTCATAGATCTAACTTGTTCATCTTATTCTTCATCATCTCCAGTGGCCAACGCATATCTGGGCTTCACGTAGTCTAGTGGCCTGGGCGGGATTTGCCTCCCATGTACCATTAATTTTGAAGTTATTTCCATGACGAACCTGGAGGCGTGTCTGTGTAATTTAACCATCTTCGTATAATTAAGTTATTTATTTAATTAAGAATTTTTTTCTTTTCTTTTCTTTTCTAGCCGAAGAGCCCTGCAAGAAAAAGGTAGTCCTCATGCTGAGAGATCTGTGGAACCAGAATAAATATATTAATATTTGAAAATTTTGAAGCTCTGAATTTGATTTGGATCTGGTACCATCTGCAATTGCGATAGGCGCCACAGGACTTATGTACAGCTTTACAAACTAACCGATGCTGTTGAACACTCGAAAAAAAAACTATTGCTTCTTCGCCCAATGCATTTAGATTAACCCTTTGAGTCGCAACCCTTTCCCAATGCTGAAAAAAGGGCAGCACAGCCAGCTGCCGTCAAAAAAGGATCTCTAGATCTGTGGCACGCGATGAACGTTTCGATCGTCCGCCATCTTGCTGGTAGTTAAGTCGAGCGATGGCAACGGCTATCCTTTTTTCAGCATTGGGCAATCTATCCAGCTGTTCTTTCATTCTTCCCTTTTTCCAGCAGATGACCACACAATTTGGAGCTTTCTAGATCATCCCAGAAAATTTTAGAACTTTCTAGAACATTCCATACCAATTTTAGCAGTTGCAGACATTTTGAATCTTTCTAGATAATTCAAGAAATTTTTCGAACTTTCTATATCATTCTGGATGGATTTTAACAGTTGCTGACATTTTGGAACTTTCTAGATCATTCCAGAAGTTTCTAGAACGTTCTAGATCATTCTAAATCGATTTGAACGGTTGCACACGTTTTGGAACTTTCTAGAACTTTCTGGTAATTTTTAGAACCTTCTAGAACATTCTAGATTGACTGTAACAGTTCCACACATTTTGGAGTTTTCTAGGTCATTCCAGGAATTTTTAGAACTTTTCAGAAGTTCTCATGAGTTAGAAAAGGACAGATATATATTTTTTCACATTTTCGCCACCCACTTTCCCCCACCGCGACCAAACTGCCTTACTTTCACCGTGAGGCCAAGGGGTATTTACCACCCCCACGGGAAGTTATTCGAGTTGGTGGTGATAGAGAAAACCCTGTCTTTACAAACGAACATTAGCATTTTATATATATATTAAGATTAAGATTCGCCCCCCACAACCACCCACTTCCACCCACCACGACTAAACTCCCTTACTTTCACCGTGAGGAGAAGGGGTATTTATTACCCCAACGGGAAGTTAATTCGAGTTGGTGGTTATAGAGAAAATCCTGTCTTTACAAACGAACATTAGCATTTTATATATATATTAAGATTAAGATTAAGATTCGCCCCCCACAACCACCCACTTCCACCCACCACGACCAAACTCCCTTACATACACCGTGAGGCCAAAGGGTATTTACCACCCCAACGGGAAGTTAATTCGAGTTGGTGGTGATAGAGAAAACCCTGTCTTTACAAACGAACATTAGCATTTCATATGTATATATTAAGATTAAGATTAAGATTTCAGATGCATTAAATGCAAGATAATTTTTTTTTTCTCTGACTAGGGGCTAAGGCCCCCAGACTCGCTACGCTCGCTTTTCATATGAGGCATTCGGCCCCTAATCGGGCTTATTCGTAAAAAAGACATAATTTCAACAGAGAAAACCCGAAGATTGGATCAGATAGAATGTTACTGAGCTAAGCTACACATTGCTTAGTTCTTGCATCTTCATTGGTACATAAAAATTTAAACTTCACACTACAGTAGACCCCCTACCCCTCATAACAAGGAAGATATTTTGTTATGGGAATCCGTGTTGTACGGGTCCTGAGTGCGCCTGGAGTGCGGATTCCGCTTATAATCGCTGGAAAAATTATTTGTACCTCTCAGAAACACAATGATATTTAATGTTGCCATTCAAAGGTTATACTAATTAGGAGCTAAAGCGTAATAAAATAAGAACATATGTTTCAGCTGTATTTTTAATAATGTAAAACCTATTGGACACCTTGCGAATTTGCTACCCATGGCGATTTTTCATTATTTGGCGACTTGCGTACATGTAAAGTTAATAAAAGCTACGGAACAGATAGAATAGCCTGCCACCAATGGGGACTTTTCATTATTTGGCAACTTGCGTACATGTAAAGTTAATAAAAGCTACGGAACAGATAGAATAGCCTGCCACCAATGGCGACTTTTCATTATTTGGCGATTTACACATACTCACAACCTATATTTACTGTTCATTTAAGGTTACCGGAAAACTGTTATCCATACTTTCATTTACATAATCGTTTGCAGATTGGCGTACTTAACACCACGAATTATACCATCTCGTCGCGCTAGCAAATATCCAAAGTGTACTATAACTGCTATAATGGCATAGTTAACGCCAAATATTTCTACTGGTAGCAAATAATCCAGCTGGACGAGAACCGGCTTTAAAATAATCTGCATTTTAATTATTTTTCATTTTCAAGATATTAGTTATTCTGTTTTGGAAAAACGAATAATCGCTAATTATAGACTCCTGTTGTCTAAGCGAACTTACTATTTGAAAGTTGTCAACTTTGTGTAACACATTTTGAGTTACTTATTTCATATAGTTTTTATTTTGGCGTAAAATGGGCGTAATTCTAACTCATGTTTGTAAATTTCACGCGATTCTAGATACTTAGAAACGCTTTGTTGCAAAGGAATGAATGATTTTATGCCAAATCTGGCAACCATTCTGTTTATTTTTTCAGTTTTTTATTAATATCTTCTAAAATAATTCGATTTTCGAAATTTAACTTAGCTCATCAGGTTCCTCGGAATTTTTCGAATCTGTGGGTACCTTAGTCGAAACTCAAATCCCTTCGGTTTAGGAGGAGATAGGTCCAGAAGCTTTGACAGTCCCAGCGGCCTTTACTTTTTTTTAGAATAGAGAGATTTTTCATAATTCGGTGACGAGAGGGTTAAAATATCAGATTTCTTTTATTATTAGATAGGCCACTTTTCAGTGTTTTGTAATTTCAATTTTTGAAACTTAAAAAATATTTATTTGGCGTGAACCATAATTAATATGCACAGTATGTATCGAAACATAATTTGCGTTTCAGAGGCGTACAATGGACATGGACGGGAGAGCTGTACGTTTTTTTAAAGTGTCAAATTCCATGTAGAATTTTTCATTTACGAAAAAGCTGCCTTTATTTTCTTCGTTTATAAGTAAAATAATTTATGAATTAATTTACATTAGGTATAGTCGTTTTATATATATATATATAGTACAATTTAAAAAAAAAATGAATAAAAATGGAAACAATATTGTCTGTCAGGGGAGTAGCCAGAAATTTTTCATGGGGGGGGTTTCGACTACTACAACTCATATATATGTATGTATCGTATCACCGGTATACGTGGGTGTGACAATGTAGTGAAGAATATACATTTTGTATGGCAAAAAATTCCTCATGGGGGGTTATGACCCCCCTAACCCCCCCCCCTTTGGCTACGCCCCTGTTGTCTGTCGACCACAAGAATAGCTCTCGCCAAAGTGTCTATGTCAGTCTGTTGCCGTGGAAAGAAGTCTCACTCCATTTTCAACAGTGGAGAACAGAGAAGAAAAATGACATGAAGTGTGAGGTTACCTTTCATTCCGCGAATGCCTCTCACGCTCAACCTCCACATTAGAAATGGGCAGGTCCAGTTGCTACAGAGACCGCCACTAACCAGGCTTGTTGGCCGGAGCTATTCTTGTGATCGACAGACTATAGGCGACACAGACACACACACGCACACATATATACAGTCGACTCTCACTATCTCGAAGTCGGCTGGACCGGCAAAAAATATTCGATATAAAAGAAATTCGAGATATAGAAAATCGCACATAATATCAATCGCACATACATTCAGGGACATGTTTTTACCGTGTTTAACACACGGATCGTTGAAAAAAATCCTGAATTGGTAAAGGCAGTTTTCTCCATAGAAAAAGCACAGATGTGATCTTTTTCCCGGAGAGGGTGCAGAAGCTCTTGATCGAGACTAGAGCATTTGTACGGAGTCAGACGTTATTTGACAACCCCCACCCCCTTCCCCCTGACATAAATCAATGAGCAGCAACCAAAAACGCAGGTGATAATAAAATTAGCTACTGATATATGTAAATAACAGCTCTGGGAATTTTAGAAGCTATCAGCTTACGGACTGGTATCACCTAACGCGGGTTAATTATGTAGCATTATTTACCTCTCATCACTTTTACGAAGTCCCCCCCCCCTTGCTTGAGGGGGAGGTGGAAGTTCTGATTTCGATGATATAAATAAAATATCTGCGAGGGGTTTCTTACACGACTTCAGCGACAAGCGACCAAACTCACTTAATGGCAAGTTCATTTTAACCGTATAAAAAAGTAATAAATAACTTCCGATCAGGTCACTCGAAACCTGCTGTTCGAGTCCAACTGAGCAGATGTTCTCAATTCATTTGTTCTGTGTTTTTTGAATGTATACATAGTTATCCTGAGAGATTACGCAGGGGAAGGGCGACTGATTATCATGTAATTAATCCACTAACTGGTGTTAATTCCAAAGGTGCATTTCGCCAGCCCCCCCACCAAAACCGATTTCGATGAAAATGGTTCAGATCGTTTGTACCTCGTTTGTACCCGTTTGTACCAGCAAACTTTTCGTTTGTACCTCATTGGTATCTTCACAATAAGCGTTTCCTTGTGGGGGGGCTGGCGAAATGCCTAGCCCCCCCACCAACGAATTTTCAAAAATGAACGATGCCAATCGTTTGTACCTCGTTTGTACCCGTTTGTACCAACAAAATTTTCGTTTGTACCTCACTGGTAGTTTAACTATAAGCGTATCCTTGTGGGGGGGCTGGAGAAACGGTAGCCCCCCCACCAACGAATTTTCAAAAATGAACGGTGCCAATCGTTTGTACCTCGTTTGTACCCGTTTGTACCAACAAAATTTTCGTTTGTACCTCACTGGTAGTTTAACTATAAGCGTATCCTTGTGGGGGGGCTGGAGAA
>JAWZYV010019565.1:0-23708 GCA_038373885.1 Cheiracanthium punctorium
ATTTGTATGGAAGCTCAGCTCTGTATTGTTTTGCTTTAATACCCTTCATAATTTTTTCTGTGATATTAATTCTTTTAATTAGAACAGAATTACATTGGTAAGGAAATAACATTTTAAAATCATTAATAATTTTGTTGTAATCTACAATACAAAGATTAGAACTCTGCACGTTTTTTTTTTTGTACAATAATCTGTTATGTACATGTTCTTAAACAATAACTATTAGTAATTTTATGAATTTACAAAAAAATTAAAACTCCTGCACTTTTTTTTGTTAGAAATTAAACTCTGATTATGAAACACCAAATCTATATAACTAATAAAATTCACAACAGAAAAGAAAAAATCCCAATCACCTAGCATAATTTACTGCCTGAAAATGAACTAAACATTTTTTTCTCCTCGTCAGGAGCTTTAATGTTGTGATTCAACGATTAGATTCAAAGTTAAATAAATCCTTGTATTCGAATATTGCGTTATTTATTTATTTTTTCTCCTGCTAAACGTACTCTACTCCACACTGGGGGTAGAACGAAGCATAGAGGGAAGTTTTCGCTTTCCCTCTCTCCCTCTTCCTTGTCCGCCATTGAAGTCTACCTGCTGGACGCGTTTTAGGCTCCGCCCCCCGGCTTCATCCGATATCCGATTATATTGCGGAAGCTGCTTGTAGCGTCTCCCGGTCTGTTCTATCCTCCTTGGATGATCCATAGCCAGTGGGATATTCAACAACAGTCAGATGGGCGACTTGAGTAGAATGAAGCTTGAGACAACAGCTTGACAATTTTCGGTAGCAAAACTACAGCGTGAAAATAATTGACGAAACACATCTTCAGACTGACTGAGACGCGACAAAGGCCCTGTTCCGAGAACAGAGTAACAGAACTCAGCCGGCGACCCCCACAAAAGCCCCGGCAGCCTTCCGCACCCGTCCCCATCGCCGAAACCTGTCACGGAGCTCTTGAAAACGCGTGACCCGGGCTTACACTCACGCTGGTTGCAATTCTATCCTTCAATTTTTTACTTTTTTATTTTTCCCTGAATGTATCGTACATTTTACTGGTTCACTGTTTGCAATCGTACATAGTACGCTTTGCAAGGAGACATTCTAAATTTATTTTGAGCAACTGAATTTCTTAAAATGGTCTTCAAAATTTGCATGCTGGAGAGACGTCGTATTTGCGGTCATCAAATTCTGTAACTTTTCCTAGTCTAATCTTTCTAAAGTCCACAATAAGAAGCTGCAGTGCGTAACCAGGATTTTATTCAGTTGGGGGAGGGGGAGGGGAGCTGTGTATCAATTGTAAGTTATGTGATGGGCTAGATTTCGGAGGGGGGGCTGCAGATCCCAACAGCTTCCTCTTGGATGCACCCCATAGAAGATGTAAGTCATCAATCAGAAACAAAATTCTTGGGTGTTGGAATGGGGGGATGTCTGGAATCCACGTAAATGTTTCTTGCCAAGTTTATACAAATGCAGAAAAATTTCCATTCTAGTGAATTGCTGTGACAGGCCTAAGCTAGGATTTGTATTTCTCTTTTTTATAATCTTCACAACAAAAATACAAGTGTGTTTCAACCTAGCGATGAGCCAAATCATCTCTTTTGAAACATATAAATAGGGTGATTTAAAGAAATAGAAGAATGGGTCATTATAACACTATCAGTTTTGCTTTTAAAGCTGTTCAAAACTCCTGCGACGCCTATAAATTTTTAAACAGAACTGTTTTAGGAGAGCAAGTGATGTACCTTATAGGCCGGACCTTTCTCTTTGTGTTTACGCCCACTTCAATTGTGAAAAGTTACATCACTGACGATTGGTAAGAAACACACACATTTAAGCTTCACAAACAGTAAACAAATAAATAAACAAGACATCCTGAGCTTTTGAAAGTAATGATGAAGACTGCTGAAATTAAAGTCCGCATCACGAAGAATTTTGAGAGCAAGCGATTACTCAAGTTGGCGGAAACCTCTTCCTTATGTGAACGTCCTCATCATTTGTAAGAAAGGTCTTTCGGTGGGTAAGAATCGCAGAATTTTAAGCTCCCCAAAAAGTAAAGAAAAAATGTAAATAAAAATTAAATAATCCATCCCGTTCTTTGAAAGTAATTATGCATTTTACTGAAATAATAAAATCCGCATCACAAGCAATATGAGGAACCGTTTGGGCATGTAGGCGGAAACCTCTCTCTGATGTTTACACCCGCATCCATTTTGAGAAAAGGTTTTGACTTGGATTTGCGCACCTATCACTGCCAGCCGCCTGTGAGCTGTGAGGTCTCCGCTTCGAATCCCGTTAACCCTTGGTTGTCATCCCCACCCCCCTTTTCTGTGTTTGTACTTCTGTTGTGTTCTTCTATGTTTATTAATAAATGTTACATGAAATTAATAAATGTCAAACGGATATTCAGTGGTATGAGACCATCTTCGAAATTGCAGTCAGAAACCCCAAGAAAAAAATTCTCAATTCAAACAAACAAACAAATGTTGTGACTTTCTTTGGGTACGAATCCCCGATTTTTAAGCTCCACAAAAAGTAAACAAAAATTTAATAACTAATTTAAATAACCCATCGTGTTCTTTGACAATAAGGATGAATTTTGCTGAAATAATAAAATCTGTATCATGAAACGTACTTGCGCGTAGGCGGAAACCTTTTCTCAAAGTTTACTCCCACTTCAAGCGTAACAAAAAGTTATGACTTTCTATAAGTAGGAAAGACAGACAGGGCCGTGTTTCTAATTTGGCTCTTGTTCTTCTTTGTTTAAATTGCAGGTGGAATTCAGCTGATGCAGACACTTTATACCCTTTTGTTCTTATTAAAAATATTTATCCACGAATACATTCATTTCGTCGAGATTGGTCACTTTCAATGTCATAAGTCATTTGGCTGGGTGAATGAAAATCTATATCTCTCCCAATATATGACATGAACATGAATTTTATGGGTTCAAAAATGTACTATTGAAAACAGTAAAGAACTTCAAAAAATGTCCTCTAGTTATAGCCCTTGTAATTTAATTTAATGTTTTTCTCTAGAATACATTTTTTTAAAAACTGACAATGCATTAATTCTATACATGGACATATGGAAGTAAAGGGAGCGTGATGTGGTGGATAATTTTAATTTTGTCTATGGATCAGGACCTACATTCTGCCCTGAACACAGATTTTTAAGCTCCGCAAACTGTAAACAAAAGATTTTAAAAAATTAAACAATAGTGATCTTTCCAAACAATAATGAGCTTTGTTAAAATAATGAAATCGGCATCATGAACTAATTAAAAGAACAATAGTTGAGCATGTAGGCGGAAACCTACATATGAAGTTTACACCCACTTCACTTGTAAGAATGGTTATAATCTTCTGTGGGTAAGAAACAGAGACTTTGAAGCTTGACAAAAGAGAAAAGAAAAGATTTCAATAAATATAGAAAAAATATAGGTGGCTGATTTTTTTAACGAGCCTATAGAGAACTGATTCAATTTTTAACATAAATTTTTGTATTATGCTGTAAAAAACACTTAACAAAAGTTTGTTCTTTTTTCAAGTTTATAATGCTCAAATTTTTTTTTCATTTAATAACATAAAAATTATTTGTATGATAAAGGCTGACTATCCGGATAACAAGTGTAATTACAAGTTTGAAACCACTTAAATGACAAGTCATTTATAGGAATTAAAAACATTTCAGTTATGAAATATTACGTAAACGTTACACAAATTATTAAGTTATTATTACATAAATTATTAAAGCTGTTGTTTTAAAAAAGCAGAGACGTCAGAGGGCTTATGAACAACTTAAAAAAATTATAAACGTAAAGCCCGCGAGTAAATTAATTTTGCTTCATAACCAACTGTTCTATGCACTAATATTAATCTATTTGTGCCCAGATATTTTTGCGACTTTCTTCGATTTTTGCTAATTCCAGCAATAATAGATAAATTTCTGATGTGAACTTCAAGAACAAGGGATGGTTTCTTTTAAAATCATTATGTATTAAAATTGAAATGCCAACATCCTACTTGTTCATGCTAAAATATTTTGTGGAGTTGAGGTTGAATACTCGTGAATAAAGGCTAGGAAAAATAGACAACGCGTTTTACTGATGACGAAAATGCCGTCCCAAAAAAGGGACACTAGGCACAAATGGGTTAACAGTGCAAGGATATGTATCATTCAACTTTCAGGAAAATTGTGAGCACAAAAATTGTTTTGTAAACCGAGCTGAAGAAACTCCTTTCACGATTGCAATTCTATCCTTTAATTTTTTTTATTTTTTTTTTCCTGAATGTATCGTACATTTTATTGGTTCACTGTTTGCAATCGTACATAGTACACTTTGTAAAGACACATTCTAAATTGATTTTGAGCATCTAGCGCACCTGAATTCCTTAAAATGTTGTACAAAAATTTGCATGCTGGAGAGACATCGAATTTGCGGTCATCAAATTCTGGAACTGATCTTCGTCTCAGCGTTCTAAAGTCTACAATAAGAAGCTGTAGGGCGTAACCTAAGGTGGCCATACGTCCTCGAAATTCGAGGACAGTCCCCAAATTTAAATGTTTTTTTTCATTTTGTCCCCAAAAATACTTTGTCCCCAAATTTAAAGATTTGTACTTTTTTCCCTGAAAGTTACCGTTTAGTTTTGTTTCTTTCAGAAAAAACTGAACAAATAAGAAAAATAAACCAACTAAAAACGCCATTTACTCAGAGAAACAATGAAATTCGATCTCTGAAAACGTTTGCTGTCATTGTGTGTGTAGCGTGTAAAGACATAAAATAAAGTATCCGACTATGAGCCAAATTTCCCCTTTCAGTTTTGTTAATGATTAATCACCTTTCATGAAGAACCATGCTTTAAATATGAAATGCACGTACGAAAATTTTCTTGCCTTCGAATACTTTTTTGGAGTGTGTAGATGGTAATATGTTATGTCCTCGAAAATATTTTCTAGTGTCCCCAAGTTTTGTTTAGATTCGAGAACGTCTCTCACCGAAAATTGCTGAGACGTTTATCTATAGCTCAAACTGTAATAATTTCTTAAAGCTTTTTTTTTTCTTTCAAAATATGCACAGATGAAAAACCTATTATAATTCTATAGGTGAAGAGACGTTTTCTTAAAATAATTAAAAAATGAAAGAAAAAATCAGTTTTTTACAGATCGAACGCTTGTTTAATTGCATGGATTGTCCCTTTAAATCTCTGTTCGGTGTGATAGCAGCGCCAAGCGGCAGAATAGGGAAGCTTCTCGTGTTCGTGTTTTTTGCCCCATGTGTAATATCACAGGAAGCCATGGTTGAAAGAATCACTCTTGGCTTCTTTCTGCTTGCTGGTTCAGAGTATGATAGAACCCAATGACTTGATGGGGAATACCGTTGATTTTCTTGCACAAATTTTTCGCCAGCTTCAGTATGTGCTCTCTGAGTGTCTGTACTTGGAGGTGTTTGCGAATGACAAGTCCTTTAGGAAGTCTTTCCTGTGTGTGTGTGGGGGGGGGATTTTCCTCAGTATCACTCTCTGCGGCGCCTCTATCTTGTGAGCAGTCAACAGCCTGTTTTTCTCGTCTGAATCTTCCCTAATGGATTGGAGATAAGAAACGCTCTAAATACTCACATCCTTGGTCAAGTTCATCTCGGTAATAAATGGAGGACTAACCGTACGTGGTTTCACGGCAAACCATGTCTCTACCAAGGAGTAAGGAAACCCACGCACCCGTCGACTTACTCAAAATTCCGCCTGACCTTATAACTACATTGTAGCAGTCAGGATATCATGAATTCATCTTCGCGAGGAGGAACGTCGACCCTACCGAACCAAACCGAAATAGGGGTTTTAAGGGAGTACCTATGGCGCCGCAGGTACTAACCTCCAGTGTGTAGTTATAGCGTGTTGTAGTTAGTCATGATGTAAAAAACCCCGTAAACAATGACAGGGGCGTAAAATCTATTACGGTTCGAAAAAAAAAGTCGGGCCGAGAAAACGATTATAAGGTAGAGAGAGAGAACAAGAGCTGAACAAGCTGTATGATGAAGATGAAAAAAAACAGATGGAATGGAGGCCGACCCACCTTCCCCCACCCACTAGGAGTGAGCTTCACAGCGGGTTGCTCGGCCACGACCACTAGATGACAGCATCAAGCAGCGATGAAAAATAAACAAAGTCCAGTGACTAGGAGTGGCTGGCACGAAGCGTAAACAAACTGAGATGAGTCACAACAAACATCTGAGGAGGGTACCCAACGTCGCCCTGGAAAGGGTCGCACGTCCACAAAGCGACAACTAACCCTCAACTGAGGGAGCCTGGCTACGGTCTTCAAACCATATGATTGTAGCTTTTCTTTAGCGGATACTCCAACAGTCTCAGGAAAGTCGCCACACCGTTGGTCGCCTGCCACCGCAAACCGACCATCAGAGGAAGCGATGAACCATCTCTGCAAAATGAAGCCTCACACTATACAGTCTAAGGTGCCGATGATTCGATGAACCAGAGTGAGATGTAAACGCTAAAAAGCAGAGTGACTCTCCTAGGATGTTGCAGAAAACCGAGAATGGTGTCGAAAGTCTCAGCAAAAAGGAACAAAAAGCTCCTAGACAATGGTGGGAGAGCTTGGAGAGAAGCGTGATGCAGCCAGGACGGGTTCATAACCAACAGTCGAGGACAGCGCCCTATGTCGCGATGGAAGTGGTGCCACACACACAAAGTGAAGGACTTCATCTTCTGAAATATTCCCCTGCATTTTGGTTGCTGTTATTTAACGAGTTCTACGCCAGCGTCGGAATTCCGCCTCACCATAGGGCACGTCGGACATACTCTAAAATCCGGCTGACCTTATAGCTACATTGTAGCAGTCAGGATATCCTGAATTCGTCTTTGCGAGCAACAACGTCGACCCGAACCGAAATAGGGGTTTCAATTCCCCCCACACCATTCCTCCGGGGGAATTTTCCTCAGTATCACTCTCGGCGTCGCCTCTATCCTGTGAGTAGTCAACAGCCTGTTTCTCTCGTGAGAATCCTCCCTCATGGACTGGAGATAAGAAACGCTAAGTAGTCACATCCTACGCCAAGTTCATCTCGGTAATCAATGGAGGACCAATCGTGCATAGTTTCACAGAAAACCATGTCTCTACAAAGTATTCTAAGCAAACTTTGCGCTCGTCGAACTTACACTATATACTAGAGATGGCCAATGATTCGATGAGTCGAATCAGTGATTCGAATCTTGGTACTGAGTGGCTCAGTCTTTACACACACTCTCTACTGATTCGAATCTCAAGCCCTCAAGGGAAATACATTCCAAGTGCGAAGGGAAGAAAAACTTATTTTCCCTTTGCCGTTCCCAGGGATTTTCCCTTACTCTTTCAACTCTTTTCGACTCTTTACGACTCCTTTCGGCTCCTTTCGACTCTTTACGACTCTGAGTCGATAGATGATTTGAAACAGTAAATGAGTGGGTGTGGGTGAGTTGGTCACTGAGTTGGTGCAGCAACGAATCTTTACTGATTCAGTGTTTCGCTCTGTTTCGGTGATTGTATACTATCGTTGAGATTCGTTAGTTTTTCGAATCTTCTATCGACTCAGAGTCGAAAGGAGCCGAAAAGAGTTGAAAGGATGTTTCATTTAATTGGAGGGGTTTTTTCGAATCTTCTATCGACTCAGAGTCGAAAGGAGTCGAAAAGAGTTGAAAGGATGTTTCATTTAATTGAAGTTTTTTTTTCGAATCTTTGGTGTTTCATTTCTTGGTTGGTGGTCGGATTTTAAAGTTTTATCTGTCTGTGGGTGTGGAGTGGGTCGAACATCGTTTGCTTTTGGCGGGTGGCATAGGCGTTACTTCCTAAGGGCAAGAGGGGTCAATCTCCCCCCCGAAAAAAAAATTAAGAAAATCCCTCCTTCCAACTTGTCTGACTGATTTAATATTTGTTTAAAATTTAATGAAACATCCCTTTTCTACTTTTAACTTTAATATATGTCCCCCTGCCCCCACCCTCAAAAAAAAGAAGAAAAAAAAAAAAAAAAAAAAAAAAAAAAAAAAAAAACGGATACATGGTGGCGGATTTTCATGTGAAGGGAAATAGAATGAAATAAAGTTAGGATTGTGCTTGTCACTTTTAATGAAGGATACAGGGGCGGTATTAAGCGCTCTCACAAAAGGACTTTGTAGTAAGCAAAATAACATTTCGCTTTATTGCAGTAGATTTCGTTTTTTTTTTTTTTTACCTTGTTTTTCGTTTAAGGGGAATGATTTTATTTTCTTTCGTAATTCAGAGAAATACAAAATAGGGCCTAAAGCAGTGGCGTAGTTAGTGTTATTGACAGTGGCGTAGCCAAGATTTTATTTCGGGGTGGGCTGGGTATCAAATTTAAAGATAAAGTTCAATTGTAAGCTAAGTAAAGGGGTCCCATTTTTTTGGGGGGGGGGGGGCAGCAGCCCCTCAGTAGGACTGGGCCAAAAATCGACATATCGGTTTTATTTCAACATCAAATATCCGATATTCCCATTTTCATTTCAGTGAAATCTCGAATTCGATAAAGGGCAAAAATACAGGCCGGCCAGAGGCGTAGCCAGAATTTTTTTATGGGGGGGGGTTATGACTACTGCAACTCATATATATGTATACGTGTGTATGATAATGTAGTGAAGAATATACATTTTGTATGGCAAAAAATTCCTCATGGGGGGTTATGACCCCCCTAACCCCCCCCCCTGGCTACGCCTCTGAGGCCGGCGATAAGAAAATCTTGAGATCAATACCAGCTTGTGATGCTTTTGCTACTGCTTTCTCTCGGAAAGCTTCTTCTTCTCTCATCGCAGAAAAAACAGCTCCATGGTTTATTAGTCTAATTACCATAATTAATTAACGTATATCTCGGAACCTATCCACCGGAGCGCGTTTTTATTGATTCTCGACCCTCCCTAAACTCAACACCCCACCGATACTTAAAATTTCGAATGCTTTGACACCAAACTTAACCTTTTAATCTTACAGGCCCAGGGGGTCATACGAAGCTCCCCTATATTTTCAATTTGGGCATTTTAAACACTAGCCTCCTCCGGCGGCAACTCCAAAGTCTGGAAACCATCCCAGAGCCAATTTCTACATGTTTGCAGTCCTTTTAAGCCTCCATCATGGTTAATTAGTCTAATTACCATAATTAATTAACGTATATCTCGGAAACTATCCATCGGAGCGCGTTTTTATTGATTCTCGACCCCCCCTCTGGGACCCCCATCGATACATAAAATTTCGAATACTTTGACACCAAACTTAACCTTTTAATCTTACAGGCCCAGGGGGTCATACGAAGCTCCCCTGTATTTTCATTTCGGGCAGTTTAAACACTAGTTTTACTGGAGCAAGGAGAGAGAGATGCTAACTGCCCGAGAACTCAGCGGAGAAGAAACCCCATGAATGGGTGAAGGGTGTTTAAATAGTACGGCTTTCGGCGCAGAGAGAGGGAAAATTTCTTTAGTTGTTTTATTGATTCAAGATTCGAATCACTGATTCGAATCATCGAAGTAGTGAGTGAGTCGAGATTCGAATCAGTAAAATGAGTCGAACCGCCCATCTCTACTATATACCTGACCTTAAAACTACCTTGTAGGAGTCAGGATATCATGAATTTTATTTCACAGATGGATTCAACTGGAACTCATTAAATAATGATTTTTCTATATACTATTAAACTGTTTTTGTTATCTGGTGGGTACAGTTTCCACGTTCACTTTTGAAAAGTAGGCTGGTTGTGTATGGTGCATTAGTAAATGAATCCATGTACAATGATTTGTCGTGTACTTCGTAAAACCACAGCAAATCCAACTAACTATGAAATATCCGCACTTATTGGCAATACTGTTTCTGAGATGAAATTCTAAATTCGACTTACACTTGGCAGTTTTAAGTGTATGCATGGATACAAAACTATGAAAATGTGGAGGTATTTTCATCAAATTTGGTCGTAATTTTAATATTATTTTCACGGCATTTCAAACTGTATCTACGTTTTTATTTTTTTGAAACGAATTTTAGATAAATTGATTTTCTGATTCTGTTTTAGGTAGAAGTTCTCTAATATCAATATGAGTAAAATAGCATTGAAATTTCATATAAGAGAATTGACGTTTGATTTTTTTTTCTTTAAGAAATGTAAATGTAATTTTCACTGGTTGTTGTCGGTCTATCGAGAAAGAACACGTTTTACAGCTTCTGTTTATTTTAGAAAAAAATTGGCAACGCCTACACTGTACTTTTGCTAAATAAATTAATAAATGTATTTCTTTGAAATCTTTTGCAATAATTCTACAATTTTTCGATTGAGAATTCAAGAAATTAGTATTTAATCTGTGCTCTATTGAACATGGCACGTAGCCGCCTCCCCTCCCCACCCTCATGCATACCGCATTTGGACAACCCCCATCAGCCAGGGGACAATTTCCCTCTGCGTGACAGCAAGCAGCTTTCGTGATATATTTCAAAGGGAGTATTCTGATTTTCAACATCCGAAGAAGGTATGAAATTCCAGTTGTTAGATGGTTACAATGTAATGAATTCCTTACGGAAGCCTTCGACTTAGCAGCGGCCAGCGGCCGCTGCTAAGTCGGCGGCCAGCGGCCGGCCAGCCTCCAGCGGCCAGCCTCCAGCGGCATATTAATACCATCGGGCATGACGTCCTAAATTTAGAAAACATCCTAGCATTACTCTATATTCTACAGTGTGCCATGTGTCGGCACGAGATCACAACAGCGCACACACAACACACGGCCATCGAAGGTCGGTACTTTTGGCCTTGCTCGATTGCGCCTCATTCTACTTCACAGTGTTATCAGTTTCTAATCCAGCCCTCGCCCCACGCTTCCCTTCAGATGTATTCACGGAACTCTTTAGTTGTAGAACTTTATCCTTAATAATGTGGGTGTTAGATCTTGCGGTTATTTTACTTGTCGTAAAATAAAATTTTTCCCGTATATTGCTGGGCTACTCAGTTCAGTCCTGGCGAGTCTTAGGTCCTTACCCTACATATCATGGTCTTGAAATTTTGAAAGCATGGCTTCCTTTGATCTTTACACTGCTGTCCAGACGACACGGAGAAGTATAGAAAATTCCGAATATACTGTAGTTTACAATTCCTCTGTCGGGGCGCTAGTATCATGTTCACCGAATAGAGATTCCCAGGTGCGCCCCATGCATTAAACAGAGTTTAAATCTGTCAAAAATTCTTCATTTTAAAAAATTATTTTTTATTATGTTGGTTGTTGAAACAGAATGTGTCTTCATTCATAGATGATTTATGGAAATGCTTTTTCATCCATGCACATATGAAAAATACTTTTAAAAAATTATTTGGCGGTTGATGCTTTTTTAGGCGATTCTTCCAGATATAATAAAATAGTAATAAATGCATATCATATTATTTTTTATTTGCATCTTCAAAAGATTCCAATAATATTTTATAGAATTGTTTTTCTTAATTAGTGCATATTTTAGGGTATTGTTACGAAAATCGCCAAGTGGGTGTATTTTGAAACAATCCAATCAGCACAGTAAAAAAAAAAAAAAAAAAAAAAAAATAACACTTTATTCACGGCTCGTAGCTCAATAGCTCAAAATAATACAAGAAACTTTAAAATGCGCTAACAAAATTCATAAATAAGCAGAACAATAACGTTATTCTTTTCACAGAATCAACCGTGCGCTTCAAAGTCTATCACTCAACTGAACTCTACGGAGAGTGATCCCAGCGCTTTTATAGAGATGATGACGTCACCAGAATCGCCGAGAAACTTCTGGAACAATCTTATCAAATTGAAAAATGGTCTCGAGACATGAATTTTCTAGAAGCCACCATTTGTCGCCAAGGTCACCAAATCCGTCGCCAAGGTGATCGCCAAGTTTGTCGCCAAGACTACAGGGTTACCATTATCAGAGGACCGCTATTATGCCTGCAAAACTAGTTTCACGGCGGCACATGCAATACGGGAGCAAATTAAGTTATTATTTCGCAACACTGCTCCCCTCTTTAAAAAACTGACGACCCGGCAGTCTAATCACACAACATTATGATCACTAGCACCATATGGAGCTAAACGATTAATGTGGATGACTCTCGGTTTTGAATTGGGCGACTTCTGGACTCTGTAGATAACGTTGTTCAATTTCTTGACAACTATATAAGGTCCTTCCCAGTTCTGTTGAACTTAGGACTCAGACCTCTCCTTCGTTTTGGGTTATACAGCCAAACTTGATCACCCTCCTTAAATTGGTGATTCGTTGCTTTGGCGTCGTAACGAATCTTTATTCGGTCACTCGTCAAATTGATTCGCTCTCTGGCAAACGAATGAACTCTTTCTAATCGTGCTTCTAAATTACTCATGTAATCATCCCGTGAGGAGGGCGTATCACATGGTCGTTCAAAAACAATATCACTGGGTAATCGAAGAGAACGGCCGAACAACATCTCTGATGGAGAATATCCGGTCGTCTCATGAACCGCACTCCTGTAAGCCAGGAGGAACAGTGGCAAATATGTATCCCAGTCGGTTTGATTCTTCGAAGCAAATATTGAAAGATGATTCAAAATTGTTCGATTGTGCCTCTCGACCATGCCATCGGACTCGGGATGTAACGGTGTTGTTCGAGTCTTTGTGATTCCCAAATATTCGTAGAGTTCCGAAAATAGTGCTGAATTAAAATTTGTACCTTGATCCGAATGCAACATCATAGGCACTCCGTAACAAGAGATCCAGTTTCTGACCAGTTCTTCAGCTACCGTTGAAGCTTCCTGATTTGGGATGGCAATCGCCTCTGGCCATTTGGTAAAGTAATCCATCAGGACTAAGACATATCGATTGCCTTTCGATGTTGTAGGCAGGGGTCCTAGGATATCTAAAGCCACTCTTTCGAAATTCGCGCCAACGTTATAGCGCTTCAAACGACCCTTGGTTTTTATTTTAGGTCCTTTCCGGGCACCGCAATCGTGGCATTCCCTACACCATTTTTAACATCGGCTCGAAGTCGATCCCAATAAAATCGCTCCCTGGTTTTATTTAACGTCTTCATCACTCCAAAATGTCCTCCACTTGCACCATCATGAATCTCCCGCAGAACCTCTGGAACCCTGCTACGTGGGAGAATTAATTGCCATCGCCTTGCTCTTCCGTCATCGCTCTCCCATTTCCGATATAAAACACCGTCCTTAAGATGTAAAGAATCCCAAAGAGCCCAGTATCGCTTTGTAGCGGGACTCTCTGGCGCGATCTCTTGCCAAGACGGTCGATCCGCGGAATTTAGCTTCTTCTCCAAAATTGGCCTAATATTGGAATCTTCTAACTGTGCTCTCTGTACTTCACTCGAAGCCCACAGATCCACAGTCGCTGCAGTCGAAACCTTCACGAAAGTATCCGTCTCCGTTCCGTACTTTTTCTCGGCGTTCACGCAGTGTTTACAGTCCCCTTTACAAGGTCGTCTGGAGGGAGCGTCTGCATTTCCGTGCGAAGTTCCTTTGCGATGCTCGATTTCGAACTCATACTCCTGCAGCCTTTGGATCCAGCGAGCTATCTGACCTTCAGGTTCTTTAAAATTCAAAAGCCATCTCAAGGAAGCATGATCAGTCCGGAGAAGAAATTTCCGTCCATAGAGGTAGTGATGGAAATGCTCAAAAGATTTAACAATAGCCAGCAATTCCTTACGAGTGACACAATAATTCCTCTCTGGCTTACCCAAGCTCTTGCTGAAGTAAGCTATGACACTTTCACCGTTTTCTGTTCGCTGCGAAAGCACGGCTCCTATCCCTACATTACTGGGATCTGTGTCCAAGATAAAGTCTTTTTCAGTCCGGGGATATGTCAAAATAGGAGACGTCGTTAATGCCTGCTTTAGACTAATGAAAGATTTCTCGCATTCCTCTGTCCAATTAAAACTTGTTTGGGCTTCAGTCAATTTATGTAAAGGTCTCGCTATTGTTGAAAAATTTCTTACAAAACGGCGATAATAGGTGCACAGTCCGAGAAAACTTCGCAGTTCATGTACCGTTTCCGGACGAGGCCAATCGATAACCGCTTTAACTTTTTGTGGATCAGTCTTAACTCCGTCTGCAGAAATAACGTGACCAAGATAAGTAACTTCTTTACGAAAAAATTTGCATTTCTTTGGATTTAGTTTAAGGTTAGCATTTTGTAATCTAAGAAACACTTTACGAATATTATTTAAATGTTCTTCAATCGTTTTGCCCACTATAATAATGTCATCCAAGTATACTAAGCAGGCCTCAGACGAAAGTCCACGTAATACCGTTTCCATTAGTCTTTCAAAAGTAGCGAGGGCATTGCAAAGACCGAAAGGCATTACCTTAAAGTGCCAGAGTCCTTGTCCGGTGGTAAAAGCTGTCTTTTCTTTACCTTCAGGTCGGATTTCGACTTGCCAATACCCACTCTTTTAAGTCCAACGTAGAGAACCACTGGCTTCCATTCAAAGCATCTAAAGTGTCATCTATTCGCGGGAGGGGATAGCAGTCTTTCCTCGTAATATCGTTCAGTTTCCGATAGTAGACACAGAAACGTGTCGATCCGTCCTTATTTTTAACAAGAACGATAGGTGAGGCCCAAGGCCCCGACCATTCCTCTATTATGCCACCGTCCACCATTTCTTCAATCAGGCATTCAGCTTCCTCTTTCTTTGCAAGAGGCAAACGCCTTGGATACTGCTTGATTGGTGGATGATCACCTGTATTAATTTTATGTTGTGTCACATTACAGTGGCCCACATCAGCGTCACCGGTAGAGAATAAGTTTTGGAATTCCTGGAGTAATTTTTGCACTGCTATTCGCTGCTCCTTACTAAGTCCTTCAAGATCCTCCAGCATTAGTTGAAAATGATGACTATTAGAATATCCTTGAGGACGGGCGACGATATCCACGACTGGTTCACACGTCGCAATAACGGCCCCTTTTTCTACAGTCTTGGGTTTATCGTCCAAATTCAACACTCGAATAGGTATAGCTTACCCTCTTAAATCCACGAGTGCGGCGGCTACCAAGACCCCTTTTAAGGAGAACTGGCTAGGAAAGTTCGTTACGACATACCGGAAATGTCCAGAGGCTTCAGGAACCCCTTGGATAAGAAATTCAGATCTCGCTAGTATAGTCGTCTTCTTTTTCGCGAATATAGAACATGATTTTGAACACTGCTCGCTTCTTGAAAACAAGGGAATCTCCTCCCCTCCTGTCCGTATCTCGTTCTTCTCTAAGTCTATGGTAAAGTTAAATTTTTGAAGGAAATCCAGTCCAAGGATACAAGGGTCAGTGATGTTAGCCACGTAGACCCTGTGCCGGAATTTCTTGGATCCACATTCAATGGATACATCCAGTTTTCCTTGTATCTCTGTCTTTTCACCGGTAGCGGTCTTAAGGGGTCAGGTACCTTTGAGCGTTGAAAATCTCCACGAAAATTGACCATAACTTCATTTGCAATAGCTCTACAGGTAACAATTCTGTAAACTTGCAATTTTTACCAGTTATTTAGACAGCTTTCATGAACTTTTTACAGCTCTTGGAATAGTTCTATATATTAAATTAAATTTTGTATAATTAAACATATTCGAGCTCATTTTTTGCTTCTTTATAGTCTTGCGTGCAGCATTTCATAAAATACAAGCATCACAGTAACTTAAAAATTTCAATACATAAAGGAAAATATGCTAAAACTAAAATGACGAAAAAGAATTTTGTTGCGATGCATGTAACTTTATAATTTTTGCATTTATTTGCATAAATGTGAAAATGATAGTTATAAAAATTGCAATTATTCTTTTTTTAAAGGAAAGAAGGGTCCCAGCAAAATTATTTTTCGTCATTTTAATAATAAGCTATTTCTCTATGTCTATAGCAATTTTTAACATAATGTGAGATATATATTTTATGAAATACTGCGCGCAAGACTATAAAGAGGCTAAAGCTGAGCCCGAATGCTTTTAATTATAAAAAAAATTACTTTAGCATTTAGAACTATTCCAAGAGCTGTAAAATTATAATAAAAGGTTTCTAAATAACAGGTGGAAATTGCAAGTTTTACAAATAAAGAAATGGTCTTTTTTTCGTCGATATTTTCATTGCTCAAAGGTACCTGACCCCTTAATAGAGACGTTTGGAGACTTGTAGAGCAATTGTTCCTTCAGTTTCATGGCGAAGTCCGATTTTAGAAGAGTGACATTCGCACCCGTATCCACTAGCATCAAACAAGGGATACCACAAACAGTTCCTTCAACATAAAGTCCAGTTTCTCCTCCGCTAAGTGCGGAAACTTCAAATTTCTCTTCAGGGGCTTTATTCCAAAAAGGCAGCCTCCGCCCCGCCAGACGCCTAAGACCTAGTTTTCCTGTTTGGAGGGAAGTCACGTCGCATTCTCTTTGCACGTGTCCCCTTTTGTGACATCTCCAACAGGTCACGTTCGGATTCCTTCGGGGAGAGCCCCTTTTCCTAACAGCGAGACTATCCGATAATTCCTGGAGTGCCTTGAGTACAGAATCCAGTTTATCATCCTTTTCCTTGGCGGCGTCTCCCTCTATATCCACAGACCTTACATGCCTGGGTGTTTTCGAAACAGTTCTCGCAGCTTCATATTTCATGATATACGCCAGAGCTGCCTTCAAATCTTTCGGGTCTACCAGTCTCGTGGAATGTTGTGTATCTTCGTCCCTGATAGCGTCGACGAAGTACTGGGCTGCTAAACTTTTTCGAACATCTAGGGGACATTCCGCGTAAGCTAGGCTCATTAATCGCTCAACATCGGCGGCTAATACCTGTAGACTTTCTCCAGGCCTTTGTCGCCTTGCTTTCAATTCAGTCCTATAAAACTGGGTAAGATGCCTATTTCCAAATCGAGATTCTAGTGCCTTTTCGACGGTCGGTAGGTCGTTCAACTTGTCATTCGGTATTCCTAGGAGAATCTCCGCAGCTGATCCTTGCAGAGAGGCCACAAGTTGACTGGCCTTGTTGACTGGAAGCTATCCGTCCATCCATTTGTAGAGCTCACGACGTCAAACTGAGTCTTAAAAACAGTCCAAGATGTTTGGCCGTCAAATGTTAAATGCTTTACAGTGGGTCTAGAATTAATAATTTCTCCACTTGCCAAAATATTGCCTGGCTTCCTCTCAAGATCAGAAAGTCTCTTTTCAAA
Organism: Cheiracanthium punctorium; assembly: GCA_038373885.1. Taxonomy (NCBI): domain Eukaryota; kingdom Metazoa; phylum Arthropoda; class Arachnida; order Araneae; family Cheiracanthiidae; genus Cheiracanthium; species Cheiracanthium punctorium. The sequence continues at coordinate 17,174 of JAWZYV010019565.1, forward strand.
ATCGCTGATTTGTTCTTGCACATTGCTTCGTACTCCCTCGATTTTATCTTGTACGTCCCTGATCTGTCCTTGAACATTGCTCCGTACTCCCTCGATTTTTTCTTGTACGTCGCTGATCTGTCCTTGCACATTGCTCCGTACTCCCTCGACTTTTTTTTGTACGTCGCTGATCTGTCTTTGCACTTCGCTTCGTACTCCCTCGACTCTTTCATGAACAGATTGTATTTGAGTCTTCATTTCTTCTTGTCCTGAAAGCATTTTCTCTTGTAGACTCTCTAGTCCCAAAGACATCTGTGACATATTTTCTTTCAGACGGTCTTGACCCGAAGACATCTTTGACATATCTTCTTTCAGACGGTCTTGACCCAAAGACATCTTTGACATATCTTCTTTCAAATCTAACATCATAGCAAACAGTTTTTCCATTTTATCTTCCATGGCTGCTCTGGTTATTGGCATTCAAACAGATCCAGATCCCACTTCCTGACACCAATGTTGCGAAAATCGCCAAGTGGGTGTATTTTGAAACAGTCCAATCAGAGCAGTAAACAAAAAAAAAATAACACTTTATTCACGGCTCGCAGCTCAATAGCTCAAAATAATACAAGAAACTTTAAAATGCGCTAACAAAATTTATAAATAAGCACAACAATAACGTTATTCTTTTCACAGAATCAACCGTGCGCTTCAAAGTCTATCACTCAACTGAACTCTCCGGAGAGAGATCCTAGCGCTTTTATAGAGATGATGACGTCACCAGAATCGCCGAGAAACTTCTGGAACAATCTTATCAAATTGAAATATGGTCCCGAGACAGGTGCGTGTCGTGGAAATCGCCCACGACGCCATCCAATCAAATCAGAGGGCCGCCATCCTGTTGTCGGACCTACAGAAGGCCTTCGACAAGGTGTGGCATTGGGGACTCACATTCAAACTAGCCAAGCAAAACATTTCCGACAGTATTATACATCTAATCCACTCGTAACTTGAAAACAGAACTTTTGTTGTGCGGGTAGGAAGCACGCTCTCCACTCCAAATACGATCCAGAGTGGGGTCCCCCAATGCTCGATCCTGGGACCCATCCTCTTTAATATCTATATCAGTGACATCCCTCGGAACCTCAATAACACTCTAGCCCTCTTCGCCGATGACACAGCAATTGTGGGCTACGCCCCGAACAATCGCATACTCGATGTACGTATGCAAGCTCACATAGACGAAATCACACACTGGATGCGACTGTGGCGCATCAAATTAACTGCGGCAAAGTGTCAGGCGCTTTGTTTCACGAGAAAAACACCTCCATCCCGCCTAATTGTGGAAAACACTGCCATCGAATGGAGCCCCCGGGTCACATACCTAGGAGTAATCATCGATAGGACTCTCGCCTGGAACCAACACATAAACACTGCCACACACAAGATGAAGGGCGCCTTCGAGCGCCTCCGCCCATTTTTCTTCAAAATAAGAACTGCAAATAAAGCACTGCTGTTCAAAACTTTTGTACGCCCCACTGGGACCTACGCGGCTCCCGTCTGGGCTTGCTCTGCAAGCTCAAACATAAGGAAATTGGAGCAGAAACAAAATGCCATATTAAGAAAAATTCGAAACGGCCACCACTTTATGTCGAATATAGTAATCCGCAGAGACTTAAATATCCCGACTATGAGAAAGCATCTCAGCCATCTCGTCTCAAACTTTTACGCAAGCTTTAACAATCTGCCAAACGAAATCATTGCTGAGATCCCTGATTATGACGAAAGTGACCCAGCGTACCGCAGACGCCCTAGGGCGGCCCTGCGCTTCCTGGAGCCCCCCCTAAATTACGTCAGACGGCCGAGCAACCCGCCCTGAGAAGTCCGCATTTTGCGGCGGGAGGACGGGTCGGCCACCACATCTGACACACCCCCTCTTCTCAAGCTACGTCACCACCATTCATCACCACCTGTCAACGCCAGCCTCTTCATTGAGCTCTCTCAAGCTACGTCACCCTCTCATCATCCATCTTCATGTCAACGCCAGTCTTTTCTTCGATGATCAACCGTCTGTCTATTTACTGACTAGACTGAATTAACGCCCAATCCTTAGGTCCTTTTTAAATATACGATATAATATGACACATCGTATATTTAAAAAGGTGGTACCAGTGTGTAATTTGTGTGTTTAACACGTAAATTACACACTGGAGATAAAAGCTATTGCTCTAGGTGTTCCATTAAAAACCACCCTATTCAGTCAATCAGGTCTCGAGACATGGATTTTCTAGAAGTCACCAGTCTAGAAGTCAGTCAGTCAGTCATTTGTCGCCAAGGTCGCCAAATCCGTCGCCAAGATGATCGCCAAGTTTGTCGCCAAGACTACAGGGTTACCATTATCAAAGGACCGCTATTATGCCTGCAAAACTAGTTTCACGGCGGCACATGCAATACGGGAGCAAATTAAGTTATTATTTCGCAACAGTATTAATATAGCACTCTGCCTATATTTTTCCTATGTACGTATGTTCGTATGAATATGCTTTGGGAGTGAACCATAGTAACAGTAAATTTTAATCTTTTTGTGTTTTCACGGATTATTTAGTAAATCGAAGGTGGCGCCAGTAGGCCACGTGCCCTTTGACGGGGAAATGGGGACCCCTCTTCGGGGACTTATGAGTCATTAGTCGGGAAATTTTTAAGATAAGAAACAATCCAATTTTCAGACCAATTTTAATTCTGAAATATTAAAAAAAATACTTTTGTAGAACTTTTCTTTTTTAAATATTCGTGAAATGATGCGTTTGCATTTATTTGCATCAGAAACAAATGCTTGGGTGTGGGAATGGGGGATGTCTGGAACACACTTAAATGTTTGTTGCCGAGGCTATACAAATGCAGAAAAATTTCCATTCTAGCGAATTACCGCGACAGGCCTAAGTTACGCTTTGTAGTTCATTTGTTATAATCTTCACAACGACAATACAAGTGTGTTTCAATCTAGTGATGAACCAAACTTTAAACATATAAGTAGGGTGATTTAAAGAAATAGAAGAATGAGTGTTTAACACTATCTGTTCGCTTTTAAAGCTATTCAAAATTCCTGCGACGGACGCCTATAAATTTTTAAACAGAATGCTCTAAGATAGCAGTGGATGTACCTTGTATGCGGGAACATTCTCTTCGAGTTTACGCCTACTTCAATTGTGAGAAGTAACATCACTAAGAAATACACATTTTTAAGCTTCACAAACAGTAAGCAAAAAATTTAAAGAAAACGTCGTGACTTTTGTAAGTAATGCTGAAGTCTGCTGAAATAATAAATTTCCGCATCACGAAGTATTTTGAGAGTAAGCGATTACTCATGCGGGCGGAACCCATTTCCTCATGTGTACGCCCTCATCAGTTGTAAGAAAACGTTATGACTGTCAGTGGGTAAGAATCGCAGAATTTTAAGATCCCCCAAACAGTAAACAAAAAATTAAATTAAAAAATTAAATATTCCTTCCCGTTCTTTGAAAGTAATGATGAATTCTACTGAAATAATAAAATCCGCATCACAAGCAATATGAGGAACCGTTTGCGCATGTAGGCGGAAAGTTCTCCCTAATATTTACACCCGCATCCATTTTGAGAAAAGGTTTTGACCTGAATTTGCGCACCTATCACTGCCAGCCGCTTGGGAGCAGTGAGGTCTCCACTTCGAATCCTGTTAACGTTGCTTGTCACCCCCCCCCCCTTCTCTGTTTGCACTTCTGTTGTGTTCTTCTATGTTTATTAATAAATGTTATATGGAATTAATAAATGTCAAACGGATATTCAGGGGTAAAGACCTTCGAGATTGCAGTCAGAAACCTCAAGAAAAAATTCTCAATTCGAACAAACAAACAAATACTTGGGGCACTTTCTTTGGATACGAATCACCGATTTTTAAGCTCCACAAAGAGTAAACAAAAAAATTAATAATTAGTTTAAATAACCCATCGTGATCTTTGACAATAACGTTCAATTTTGCTGAAATAATAAAATCTGTATCATGAAACGTACTTGCGCGTGTAGGCGGAAACCTTTTCTCAAAGTTTATTCCCATTTCAAGAGTAACAAAAGGTTATGGCTTTCTATAAGTAGGAAAGACAGGCAGGGCCGTGTTTCTAATTTCTCTCTTCTTCTTTGTTTAAATTGCAGGTGGAATTCATCTGATGTAGACCATAAATTCCTTTCGTTCTTATTAAAAAGTATTTATCCACGAATACATTCATTTCGTCGAGATTGGTCACTTTCAATGTCATAAGACATTTGGCTGGGCGAATGAAAATCTATATCTCTCGCAATATATGACATGAACATGAATTTTATGGGTTCAAAAATGTACTATTAAAAACAGTAAAGAACTTTTAAAAATGTCCTCTAGTTATAGCCCTTGTAATTTAACTTAATGTTTTCCTCAAGAATACATTTTTTTTAAAACTGACAATGCATTGATTCCATGCATGGAGATATGGAAGTAAAGGGAGCGTGATGTGGTGGATAATTTTAATTTTGCCTATGGATCAGGACCTACATTCTGCCCTGAACACAGATTTTTAAGCTCCGCAAACAGTAAACAAAAGATTTTAAAAAATTAAACAATACATTGTGATCTTTCCAAACAATAAAGAGCTTTGTTAAAATAATGAAATCGGCATCATGAACTAATTAAAAGAACAATAGTTGAGCATGTAGGCGGAAACCTACACATGAAGTTTACACCCACTACACTTGTAAGAATGGTTATAAATTTCTGTGGGTAAGAAACAGAGACTTTGAAGCTTGACAAAAGAGAAAAGAAAAATTTTCAATAAATATAGAAAATATATAGGTGGCTGATTTTTTTAACGAGCCTATAGAGTACTGATTCAATTTTTAACATAAACTTTTTGTATTATGCTGTAAAAAACACTTAACCAAAAGTTTTTTCTTTTTTCAAGTTTATAATGCTCTAATTTTTTTTTCATTTAATAAAATAAAAATTGTTTGTATGATAAAGGCTGACTATCCGGATAACAAGTGTAATTACAAGTTTGATACCACTTCAAATGAAAAGTCATTTATAGGAATTAAAAACATTTCAGTTACGAAATATTACGTAAACGTTACACAAATTATTAAGTTATTATTACATAAATTATTAAAGCTGTTGTTTTAAAAAAGCAGAGACGTTGGAGGGAAAGGATGAACAACTTAAAAAAATTATAACGTAATGCCCGCGAATAAATTAATTTTACTTCATAACCAAATGTTCTATGCACTGATATTAATCTATTAATAGGGGTTTTAATTCCCCCCACACCATTCCTCAGGGGGAATTTTCCTCAGTATCACTCTCGGCGTCGCCTCTATCCTGTGGTAGTCAACAGCCTGTTTCTCTCGTGAGAATCCTCCCTCATGGACTGGAGATAAGGAACGCTAAGTAGTCACATTCTACGCCAAGTTCATCTCGGTAATCAATGTAGGACCAATCGTGCATAGTTTCACAGAAAACCATGTCTCTACAAAGAATTGTAAGCAAACCTTGCGCCCGTCGAACTTAGACTATAGAGATGGCCTATGATTCGATGAGTCGAATCAGTGATTCGAATCTGGTTACTGAGTGGCTCAGTCTTTACACTCACTATCTACTGATTCGAATCTCAAGCCCTCAACTGCGGGGAAATACATTCCAAGTGCGAAGGGAAGGAAAACATATTTTCCTTTTGCGTTCCCAGAGATTTTCCCTTACTCTTTCAACTCGTTTCGACTCTTTACGACTCTGAGTCGATAGATGATTTGAAAGAGCAAATGAGTGGGTGTGGGTGAGTTGGTCACTGAGTTGGTGCAGCACCTAATCTTTACTGATTCAGTGTTTCGCTCTGTTTCGGTGATTGTATACGATCCTTGAGATTCGTTAGTTTTTCGAATCTTCTATCGGTTCAGAGTCGAAAGGAGTCGAAAAGAGTTGAAAGGATGTTTCATTTAATTGCAGTTTTTTTTTCGAATCTTCTATCGACTCAGAGTCGAAAGGAGTCGTAAAGAGTTGAAAGGATGTTTCATTTAATTGGAGGTTTTTTTTCGAATCTTTGGTGTTTCATTTCTTGGTTGGTGGTCGGATTTAAAGCTTTATTTGTCGGTGGGTGTGGAGTGGGTCGAACATCGTTTGCTTTTGGCGGGGGGCATAGGTGTTACTTCCTAAGGGCAAGAGGGGTAAATCCTCCCCCCCCCCCGAAAAAAAAATTAAGAAAATTCAAGTATGAGAGCTATTTATAATAATGATATTTTCTACAATCGGAAACATTTTGTCACCCCATCCAAATATTACATGCCAATTTACGCCAATGCTCGTGGAAGAGCGGGGGGTGTCTCAAAGTTGTTTAAACCTTTTTCCTTCCGGGGGACTTCCTCCTTCCAACTTGTCTGGCTGGTTTAATATTTGTTTAAAATTTAATGAAACATCCCTTTTCTACTTCAATATATGTCCCCCTGACGCCACGTTCAAAAAAAAAAAAAAAAAAAAAAAAAAAAAACGGACACGTTAAGTTTACAT